>OW026523.1:122852288-123082288 GCA_932274085.1 Protocalliphora azurea | reverse complement strand
AAATTTTATTATTTCGTTTTCGATTTTTCTCAGTTAGTCCGCACCCGAATGATACTTTCACATAATCCTTGAAAATAATACCATTCTATTGTATGTTTAGTTAATGAATATATCTATATATATATATATACATATATATATATATATATATATATATATATATATATATATATATATATATATTATATATATATATATATATATATATATTAAGTTTATTCAGATCTGTTCTGCGCCATATATTCTTTCACTTTAAAGCCACTCTTACGATACTTTTATCTGGGTTTTTATCTATCCAATCACACTTTCATCTCGCTATTTGACGTGCAATGGTATGCTCTTTTGTTATCATAAGTTGATCGGCATTTGAGTTCATTTTTTGACAGTATATTTGGCATATTATTCGTGTAATGAAAGAAAATTACAGCAATCAATATAAATCGAATTTTAAGCCAGAACGAAACTTCAATCCTGATTGAGTTTACTTTTTCTTCATCGAATATGTCGCACAACAGGAACGACAGTTTTTCGTAACTAGTTTGCAATAAAATTTAAGTTACTATGCAGATCTGGCGTCATGTGAAATTAGTTAATTCAAAATTTGGAAAATTTTTGTACCAAAAATGAATTTCTTCTTTTAAATCCTGTATTTGATGTGTATATGTATGAATGAATGAATGTATGTATGTATGTAGGTATGTACGTATATCTTTGGAAATTAATTGTATAAATCAACAAATATAAGCAATAAATACACTTTTTTTTAAACTGAAAGATTTAATTTTAATTGTAGAAGTGTGAATGAATGTATATGTGTTTTATCCGGTTTGTGAATAAAAGCAAACATTTTTATTGTGTTTGAGTAATTATTTACTCTACACGCCTCTTAAGAGTTATGTGTTCTTCACAAATGTCTGCTTAGACTGCTTACAGTTCGTATATTTTTAGGATCTGAGTCCGGAAAAGCTCACTTGGATGCAAAAATTTCCCTTTATATTATAAGTAATTAAATAACAAAACCGAATTAAATACAAGGTAAATAAATTGAAATCTTTACTGTTACAATTTTATTTAACTAAAGTAGAGTCAATTTAAAATATTCGACCAGTTACTGACTGTCTTTTCGAAATCCCTTAAGGATCAATTAATTTTTTGCTAGAACAAACACATCGCAAAATAATTAACCACGTCAGTGTTTAGTAAACAGTTTAAAAGGAACTTGTAGGGAATATAAGCCCTTTAAGCACGAACCAGAAATAATATAAAGGGGCTTCATATAAAAACAGCTTTGTATCTGTGAACGAGTCTACATATTTTATGAATAATAAAAAATGTACTTTTTACATTTATTTATTTAACAATTTACGAATGTATAAATATGAGGGTGTATCTATATATGTGTTTGTATTTATTTTATATAAAACAATTGAAAACAAATAAAAGAAACACAACATATAAACATTTATAAAATGACTTGAAAATACATTTTTCTTTTATTGTTTTATGACAAGATTTTTCTACAATAAAAAAAAACGTTTGTGGTTTTTTTTAATTTACCTTTTTTTCATTATGAATAATTTATTTATTTATTATGGTTTTTATTTGACCATATCAATTACCTTACCTAACGTATGAATGCTATAAATTTTTAATTATTTGATTTATTTTATCTTTTTTTTCATAATCCATTTCAAGTCATATTTTGCTGTTTTGTCAGTTTACTATTTTTATTTCCATATTTTTTGTCCTTATTTAAATATAAATATAAATTGTAAAATTGTTGTTGTTTTTATTTTTATAGTTTGACTTTATTCAAGAGTTTTTTGGCTTTTATTTTTATTTTATAGGGAGTAAATTTTATTTATTTTTGATTTTAATAAAATAAAAAAGGAAAATGTTTATCTATATTTAAGAGTGCTGGCAAAAAATTCTTAAGTTTATTAACTTTAAAAAAAAGTAGCTTTAGCAGTGGTGGTGGGTAACGGTATATATAATAAAATAATAGTTTATACAAATATTCTATTTTTTAAGGATGATCAAAAATTCGCTATTAAAAAAAATCACATGAATACCATTCACCATTTATTTGGTTGAAGGTTAATGGTATGCAACTAATTTTCTTAAATAAAAATATTGTTTATTTAATATTTTTCATAGGTTCAAATAAAGTTCTTATTTAATATAACTCGAAAATAATAAAAATTTAACTTCCACAAAGTTATTTGGTAAGAGAAGTACAATGATCGAGTAATTTTATTTTGTATTAATAAATTTGGCATACGCGATTTAAAATAAGTATTCCTCCAGTTTATAAAGTATAATTTTTTAGTTTAATACTCTCGGCAACACAGCCACACTCAATGTTTATTTAATTTACTAACAAGTTGTCTTAATGATTTTGTATTTAATGTTTTTCTGGACTTTCAAACAAAGCATAAACATTTTATTTTATATAATTGGAAATAGTTTTGTAAAATTCAAATGCAAAAGTCCTTAAGTTTGATGTCAGATTAATAAATTGCATTCTTCAAAAGATTTTTAGGGTTAAAGACCTTTAAATTATTTTCAGCAGCTTTCAGTAAATGTAAGTTAGAGCTCCATAATATTTAAAGTACAAAACATAACGACAACACTGCAATATAAGAAAATTAAGATCCCCGAAGATGACTAACAAAAATGGTCGAAATATTGATAAGTTTTAAATGAAAATAAAATAGAATAATAAAAATACAATATGATATCATTGATATCATACTTATATTTGCTTCCAAATCGGTGAAGCTCCTTAATTCGCCCTTAATGGCACCATTTCCAACTTATTTTATAATTTAACAATATTTTCCTCTTTCTTTACTTTGTATTCATAGTCAAATAAGTATTTCAGATATTTATAATTTCCACAATAACGAAAACAAATTTAGTTTTTTTTTTTTTGAGAAGTTTAATTTTTTAGGACAATTTAACTTAACTTAGAACAAATTAACTTCTCTAAAAATCCACCTATTTAGAAAATGGTACTTTTTAAAAAATTCTTGAGGTGCCACTGCCACTGCCACTGCCACATTGCCAACTATGTTAAAAACAAAGTAATATTTTTTTTGTGACAATAATCGATTTACTTTTACTGATCGTCAAAATGTGACATATTCAATTAACGTATGATCGTATATAACGTGATTTCCAATACCCGCGAAAATATTTTACGGCAGGTATTTTATGTGATAATTTTCTCAGTTTTTGGGATTTAAAAATTAACAGTGAAAAATAGTGTTATAATGAGTGCGATAAAAATTGCCATTGGTGGATAAGGCTACTTCAAGGGTATCTCTCGCCAGATTCTAATTTCCAAAACTGGTTCTTTGTCTCGTTATTTTTTTTTTTTTTTTTTTTTTTGTCTATTGATACAATTAAAAAAAAAAATACAAAGCATATTTAAAGAAAGCTTTAAAAAAAAAAAAAGATCGTTAAATTTGGTTCACATGCCTTACAGCTGATTTTAGGTTGTCGCTATAAAGTTTTTAAACATTGTCAACAATTTTTTATCTTTTGCTGCTTGCTTCATTTTCTATCAGGTATGAGTTGAAATTCGATCGAATTCAAAAGTAAATCTAATACTTAAATCAATCATGTTCTGATGAAATTCCATCGATTTCATTTTCCATATTTGTTTCATTTCTATGTGATTCTTATCAAATCACAACACATTAATTTTAACCCAGTAAGCATTTTTAATCGAATTCAAGTGTAAGAAAATTTAAATTTCAGTTATCAACTCAAATTTCAAGTGTCGAAATACATTTGTATCACACTTTGTTTCAATAGTATACCCAAGTGGAAAGGAAAACTGAATTCATGTCGAATATAACATTTTCAAGAAAGATAACTACAACCCTCGAATTTAAGTACAATTCAAGTCAAAAAAATTATTGGAAATTGGAAATGCAATCAATATACTACTTTTTCAAATTTTTGAATTTTTGAAAAAACGTATATATATGCAAATTGCTCATGAAAATCCATCTGCTGTATTTATAAGTGAAATAAAAATAAATTAAGATTTTTCAGCATTTTCGAAAAAGACAATTTTTTATCGACAGAAGTTTTCTATTATTGTATTGTTTACTCCAAACATGTCGGCAGATTTTATATTAAGAACTCTGGATTCAATAGGATAATTAAAAAAAAATTATAGGTTTAATATCTCTTGTGATTTTGCAATAGTTTTAGGTCCTTGGGTAATGGTCTGCATCTTATAACATTTTTCGCAAATACTGTATATATTGTTGGGCCGATTGATTAAAAAGCAAATTCCATTTTTTATAGAAAGAATTTTCGGTTTGCTTTAATTTTGATGATATTGCAAATTCTTCCTAAAACTCGCACAAACTTTCGCCAACAATTCTTTTATATAATTGGCTACCAATTTGATGATAACATTTTCAAATGGGAATATAATAAACGGACCCAAATCACCGTAAGTTTGTACGTCTTCAACTAAATGCAGCAAACAATGGAAGTTGAATGTTCAAAAAATATTAGAATTTGATTAACACATTCTATTAACTTATTATGAACGCAATCTTTGCTAAGCAATCTTTTTTTTTCTCTCCAATAGGATTCTGATAGATAATCCTAATAAAATAATTATCATATCTTAAGGACATCTTTCAGTGCAAAAATACCGGTATATAAAAAAAATTGTCTATATTCTGTTGCTTTGTCGCGTTCGAGTTCATTAAAAGGGCGAGGCTTCCTTGCAAACTCTCTAGGAACTTTATTCCTTAAAGAAAGAAAACTGAACTACAATAATTTTATTTTGTTTAGATTCATACATTAGGTGGTATTTTTTTTTTTCTAATTGAACTGATCAAAACAGTTTTGGTGACGCCTAAGCATAACATGTAATCGTTGAGAAAACATTTTATCATGTCGATATTGAGTTTTTTAATTTCCAACGTTTCCATGCAATTGTGGTGATTTGGATAGGCTCTTGTCCTAAAATCTGTGTTGGAGCACTGATGGTGATTTTCAAATTTATATATAAATTTGTGATTTATAGAAGAACCTTTTTGTATATATTTTGAACAGATGTGATATCTCGTATGTCCTTTTATACCTACCACAAAGCAACAGGCTGGCACATAACAAATGAATGCTTTACATTTTATTTTGTACATTGTTGCTTGTTAATTAAGTCCATAAGTTTTTATTTCCTTAAGCTTTTCAGCAAATTTTTTTAAAACACATACCGGATGATGGAGGTTTATTTATGTCCACACAAAGCCGCTACAGTATAGACGTCTTTGTAGTCATGTGCGGTTGGAGATTTTGTCCAAAGGCAAGTTATCAATAATAAAGTTTAAATTAAGATGCAAAGGAACGCTTTCGTGTTTTATTAAAAAATTTACTAATGTATCTTTTATTCCATTTTTTCTATATCTAGATTTTTGGTGTGTGCTTTAAAGTTCGAGAGTCTAATGATAACCCTTCAATATAATCTTTCAGTGTGTTAAGTAAGCCATTAACGGCAATATTAGAAATATTAAAAGAAATTACCCACTAACTTAGTTTATCTTTCAGACTCTCAGTTTCTCTGCTTCTAGGGGTATTAATTTGTCCATTATGTACTTCATTATCATAATCATCATTCGATTGTTGATTATTTGCAATTGTTGGGGGTTGGTCGATGGGTGTTAAATGGATGTTATATCTTGCGTTTTGAGCAAACAATACAACAATTTTCTGCGCATCCGCTTTTGGTCTCCTAACCGTTGTACTTACTTTTCTTTTTTTAAATTTAATTAATTTTGTTCTTCGATTGCTAATTTTTCTATTTCAATATTTTGTTCATGAATTATGTTTTTGTATTTTATTATATAATAAGTTTGATGCAATAATTTACTTGTTTTTTACAAATTTCATATAATTTATTTTATATTTTTAAATTTATTTGACAAAAAACAATAATAAAATGTTTGAACAAAATTTAAAAAATCACTTAAAAATACTTGAGAACATAATTGGAATTTGAGTTGGATGCAAGAAAAATTTCAAATACTTGAATTTTAATGTTTGTAGTGCTTATTGTGGAAATTTTTTTTTATATAAATTAGATAAATAAATTTTAATTAGATTTATTCTATTATGATTCATTTGAAGTTTATTTTTTAATACACAAATTAACAAAATTAATGTTCTATAGTTTCTGGATGAAGAAATATGTGTACGTTAAAAAAAAACACTTTGTGAAGGGATAGTTTGCATTTTTTGCATTTCAGCTTAATCATACCTACAAAAATGGAGATTAGTACAATTCAAAAACAACAAATAACCTGGGTAATTTTCATTCAAATAGATCAAGTAGTTTGAACGCGAGAGTGATTTCAAATAAAAAAAAAACACATTTCATTCTCTACTAATATTTTATTTAAAAATTGTTTCCTTTATTTCAGGAACTGCCACCAAACGTGACTTGAAGCCTGAAAATAATTTTTCATTCGACAGTGATAATGAAGAGGCTCAAATTATTGAATTACAAGAGCAGGAGGTTGTTAAAGTAATAAACCAGCCGAAAGCTTATGAGCAACAAAGGTACCGAATATTAATTTTCAAATTAACGCCTTTAACCTTTTGCAAGTGAAGTTTTCCATTACTTCGTTTCAAGTATTATCAATTCTAATATTTGCAAGTATGGTTATCTTTAAGCACATATTTTTATAATTATGTACCTAAAACTTTGGTTGGACCAACAAATACCTGTTAACTAATAATTTATGTATTTCGATTTATTCCCAGCTTTTCTGTTGTTGAACATTTTTTAATTTTAACATTTTTATTTTCAAGTTTTTTCAATTGTTTTATGTTTTTTTATTTTATTGGAAATAATATTTTCGAAATTTCATTGTTTTTGCTATCATATCGTCCTATGGCTTATTGGGTTATTTTTCGACTGTTTATAATATTTTTTGAAAATTAATTTTTTTTTATACGACAACAAAGAAACTTATATTTAATATTGGAAATGCTTAAAAAAAATTTAAAAGCTCATACAATAAAATGTTCTGCAAAGTACAAAGTATATAATTTGAGATTGAATTATATATTTAATACTCTTTTTATATATGGAAACGAAACAAACCAAATGATATCGTAATTTTTAAAAATAACGATATTTGTAATGAAATCGAAATAATGAAGCAGCGCATATCAATATTCAATGATATAATGTACATACTATACTTAATTATATTATTTAAAATTAAAGTGATATAATAATAACAAACTAAAATTCTCCTAAAGTTCTGCTCCAAACAATTTTATATCTATTACGATATTGCAGTAGTCCAAAAACAGTTCCTTTGGAATTCAAGTTGATGTTAATTCTTTTATCTATTCTTTTTTTTAATTTTTGCGATTCCACTAAATTTTGCTGTGAAAGTATAATTGTCATATAAATATATTAATAATACATAACATAAAATATTGTTTTTTCCCAAAAAAAAAATTTATTTTTATTTTTATTTTCTTGAAAATTTTTCCTAAGGGAAAAATTATTTCGCTATTTTATATTTTTGAAAATAGTATAAAAATATGACATCATTTATGATACTGTATTGTCTTTTAAATTATTGGGATTCTGCCTTAATGAATTAAGTAACTTAAAGTCTTTAATATTAAAAAAAAAAAAAATCACTCAATACATATTAATTTAACCACCCCCACACCACTGCTCGCAATTTGCAAAAGGAATTTTGGGGTTTACATCTATTTTTTTTTTCCGTTTTTAGCTTACTATGGGCAAATTATTATTCTGTTAAAAGCTACTTAAAAGATTTAATTTATATTTTGTTTTTTCTTGTTTTGTTATCTCAATTTATTTTAAATAGCATAGACATTAAATAGTAGAGAGGATTTCAGGGATTTCATTTTAAATACTAAATTTTTTTTTGATTTGTTATACTTTTAATTCCAATTTGATTTGGGAATGCAACACTAGGCTTAAATTTAATTATATTTAAAACTACACTGGAAAAAAATTAAACAAATACAGTGTTTTATTCATTTGTTTGGTTTTTGTTTCATAAGTATAAATTTATTTAACAACAAATTCTTTATAGTACTTTTAAAGGATTGACTACAATTTGTTTTGGTTTATATATTTTAATTGGGAAGGTTTTTTAAGATACATGTTTATTATTTAAAGGGGAAGTTGTTTTGACTGTCATAAGGTTGACCTAAATTTTAAATTAAAATTATAGAGAGAATACATAAATAATATAATTTAAATATTTAGGAGTTAAGTAAGATATTTTTAGCTAAATAATTTCCTACTCTTTTTTAATTATCATTAATATTTTTTTTAATAAAATTCAAGAAAAATAAAATTTATCGGAGAGCTTAAAATTTATTCAGTTTAAAGGAGGAGGTTAAGTTTATATTTATAATTTGGCACTCTGCTTGTAGCAGTTTCTTCTTTTTTTTTTTTAATCATTTTTTCATACTTTTTTTTTTTTTTTTGTTAATTTTATGTAGTTTTAATAACATAAATATTTAAATTTTTAGATTTTATAGTAAAAACTTATGGTCTACCTACTACTCGTTTCCGTTTCCCTTTTTTATTTTTAATTTATTACTTCCATATTTTGTTTTGAATCAGTTCCATTTTGTTTATTATTATTTTCGTTGCTTTTACCGTGTAAATGCCTACCTAAATATTTATTTTAAGTTTATTTATGTTTTATTTTTTTGGTTTTTTGATTTTTTATTTTAGTGTTTTAAAAATTGTATTGAATTAAAAACTCCTCAGTCAGTTATTGTATATTTTTTGCTTGTTTTTTTTCAAATTTTTTAGTTGGAATACTGTATTATTCTAATGCATTAACTGCCATTAACATCGACAGCTATGGGCTGAGAACAGAGTCCGGCATGCAGATTATTTGTAAAATGAGCTGGCGGTGAAGCTGGGGGTGTTAAAGGTGAAGCATGGACTTTGCCATTAGTAGTTCCTGTTGGAGTTACTTCCAAAGTCGTTGGTGGTGGGGGTGGTAGTGTATTGTAAAAATTGCTAGACTCTTCGCTTTGTGGAGAATCAACATTGCCATTGGTGAGCGGTGGTGGCAGATCCTTTAAATTGAATATCTCTGGAGGCGGTGGTGGTGGTAAGGAATCCAATTGTTGGTCATTTAAATCACTAATAAGTTGTTCATCTGTGGTAGGTGGTGGTTCGGGTAAACTCATTATGCTATCATAACCATTTTCCATATCGGTTAGAGAACTGCTATTGGGTTCTACTTCAGCATAACCATTCTGCAATTGTAGTGACTCTAGTTCTGTTACCAAATCGGGTAAAATAGAAGTGTCGTTAATTAATGACTCCACGTCCGATTGAATAAAACCATTCAAAGATTCTGTTTTACGATGTTCTTCCTCAATTGCTTCTTCTATATTTTTTTCATCTTCTTGCATTATTACCTCAACTTCTGCTACTCCATTCATATGCAATGAACTCTTATCATTAGACTCGAAACCATTTTCTCTGTTTATATAGTCCTGAATTTTCTCCGATTTATATTCCTTGGTTTCTAAAATTTCATTAATAACTAGTAAACTTTCATTTCTTTTTACATTATTTAAAGATTCTGTCTTTAATTCATTATGATTATTATGTTTTTCTCCATTTTCAACACTTTCTGCTTGTTCTGTGTCTATCTCTGTCACTTTATTGGCAACTTTATTTCCACAATGGTTTGCAGAATTTTTCAAAGCAACTGGGTCTTCTTGATCATTGTGTTCATTCCCATTTTCAATATTTTCAGCTTTTTCTGTGTCTATTTCTATTAAATTGTTTAAAACTTTGTCACTTACAGAATCTGTATTTTCAGCAGAATTCCTTTCATATTTTTCCGCTTCATTATCTGAAAATTTCTCAGGAACCGCTAAAATTTCAACTGTATCTGAAATATCATTCACAATAACTTCCTTTTCTGATTTACGAGCCAAATATACACTATCCGCAGATACTGGCATTTCAATTGCAGGTAATATTTCAATAGCAGGAGTATCTTCTACTTCTGTTGAAATTGTTTCTAGAACTAAAGGTTCAGTTACACTTTCAGTTGCTTCTAAACCTGGCTGTTCAGATTTAGCAGGAGCTGAAGTTTCTTTTTCTGTAACAGGAATTAATGGTTCATCTGTTTTAGAATTTTTAAATTGAGTTGGAGTTATATGTACTTCAATTTCTACGGGAATGTGACAATTTGGGTCTTGTGGTACCACTGTAACTGGTTTCTCTGGGGTAGATTTTATATTAGTTTGAAGTTCATTATTGCAATTCTCTAAGTTTTTTTCTTTCATTTCATCAACATTAAATTTATTTTTCTTCATATCCTGCAAATTTTCTTTATTCTCAACTACAATATCATTCTTTGCCTTTTCTTGAGACTTGTCATTTTGCTTCTGAGCTGGTGATTCACCAGAACTAGTTCTTGACCCTCCTTCATCCGTTTCCCTTGAAGTCTCCACTATATCTTCTTTTTCTTTACTATCTTCCTTTTTATCTGGTGAATGTTTTAAGTAATGATCATTTCCCGGATTACGGTCATCATCCTTAATATCTTTGACATCACATTTCAAAACCACATTACCGGTAGGTGTGGTAGTAGAATAACCACTCTGTTCTACCACATACAATTCCTGATTTCCATAACAATAATCTTTATTGGAATCATTAGATGAAGTAGTACTTAAATCCGATTGCGATAAACCAGTATTGACTTTATAAGCTAAACGAATAATTTCATCACCACCAATATTTTCATTGAGTTGAGGTGAATTGACAGGTTCCTCCACTTCTTCAATTTGATGTAAACTTCTGGGACCTTCTTCAGCATTTTCCACTGGAGGAGAGTGTATTTGCACCTTCTCATTATTCATATAATTTTTTTCATTTGTTACTTTATAGCCTAAGCCACCATTGTTTTGTTTCGTGTCGAACATTGAAAGCATTTTTTCTGTACCCTCTGTCACTGGGCTTTCGGGTATAGTTTTAGAATCTATGCCACGTGCCACTTCAACGACAAAAACACCATCTTTGTTGTAGTCCATTTTGGTTTCTCGAGCTACACGAGATATATCCTTAAGGATTTTTGGAGTTAAGGGAAAGAAAATTTATTATGTTTAAGGAAAAGAAAATTATAAGAATTTAAAGAGTTTTGAAGAACATTTGATTTTATGGATATATCAAATGGTATGAAAACTTTTCTTTTTTGTCTAAAAATTTAAGGCATAATTTTACATATTCCTTCACCTTACTTTCATAAAAATGTTCGTAAAAAATCGTAAAAAGTTTGAGTGAAAAGTATTCAAAGCTAGGTTATGGCATTTATAAAATAAGACAGTTAATAGTGAAAATCGGAACATTTTTGTTAATCAGATAGTTGAATAAAAATAGTTTTAGAAATCTCACAATCACTCCAATAGATCTTAGCGTACTTCAAATATATTTATAAAGTAAAAGTAAACATTATTGCTATTATTTACAATCAGGCCTTGCCAAAGTAAATAAATTTGCAAAAGATATTCGGAGTTCAAGAGAGTTTGCGCTTTTTACAAACGATGGTCCTACCAGTAAATTTAAAAAATTAAAATTGTCAACGTAAAACGAAATATTTTAAGGCAATATCATTCTGTCATAATATGACCTTAAAATATTTGGTTTTTGAATCAGCAATATATAATCTCTTCATGCGAAAATGTTAAGCTTTGACTCGTATAAACAACATCTGATTCAAGATCTTACCAATCAATGTCTCGAAATCATTCCTAACATAAAACACTAACTTCCCGTAATTATGTCCAGCAATAGATTTGTGTCCACTTATTTTGGCCATAAAGCCTTTGACATTCTTCAGTGATCTCTGTTAGGGCTATGCTATATCATTTCCAATATTGTAATAAACTTTATACTGACTTTTAAATCAATAAAATCCGATGTATAGTTAAAGATTTATGAATACTTAAAATTACATATTACTAAATGGGAGTAAAAAAAAGTAAAAAAAAAATATAGTAGATCACTTTGTCCCAGAACAATTATTATTGCATTTTGTAGTAAAGATATTGCTTTTAAACAAATTAGTTAGAAAATTAAAATCGAAGGGGTTGAACTTTGTCAAAAATGCGTTGCAAAACTGCAACTACATTACGAGTGCATTTTAAATTCTACCTTTGCCTTATTGCCTTTAAAGAAGTTTAAGATGGATTTCATTAGAACCTTGAATCATTAAAATTCATCTATATCTTAAAGAGATATTCACATTTAAAGTCGAATTTTTTAACTTTTATAAAAATTTAAATCATTAATAAATTCGCAATTTTTTTTTTTTTTTTTTGAAATTGGAAAAAATAATGGGAAAGTTTAAATTTCTCTATAGGTTATATGAACAAAATCTGATAACTCTTTTTAAAAATAGACATTTTTATAAATCTCTTTTGGAGTAAACGATATATCTTAGTCTACAATCTCTTCTAAATAAACGAAAAGCACTCAATTGTGAACAGAGGTTAAAAAATCACAACAGATCAAAACAATAATACATAGAAAATAAACTTATCACATTCTATATTTCCTAAGACTAAATAATTGATCAATCATTTCTTAAAAAATCTTTAGTTATAAACAGTACAATATTATGAATTTGATAATTGTATCAAAAGATTTTATAATATAACCAATAAAGCTCTTAAACGATAATACATTCTAAAGCCTTTTAAAACCAAAAACAGATATATTCTTCAAAACTCTTTGGCATATAGTAAAATACATATATAAATATGTATGTATAAAAATAATACAAAAATCTTAAAAAAATGAAATGATAAAAAACATCGAAAGCTAAAAATATGACGTGCATTTGTGTTTTTTATGTGAGAAATAAACTGAAATCCAAAAACCGTCCAAATGTTTGTTCTGTAGCTTTGGCCAAAACATTAAACCAATATTATACACACACATACAAAATGGGACACAATTATTTTAAAACAAAAATTTTAAGCAAAAATAACATTTAAGAAAAAGTTTGTAAGTACGTAGCTCTGTTTTCAAACTTTTTAATAACAATTATTTACAGTGTATTATTTATTAAATATTAATAGAAAATAATTTAAGATTAAGAAAAAAAAATATATATATATTAAAAAAATTATTTATTATATAATACAACAACAATTTGTGATGATTACAATAGCATTAAGTAGTAAGTATATAGAAGTAGTAGTAAAAATAGTATTTTAGTATAGAAAGGTAAAATTTAATATTTAATAATATTATTTTTATTATTTATTTATAACTAGTTAAGTATATGTATGTAGGTAAAAAGTAGACGTGGCAAAGAAAATTCTACAACTTTTGTAATTTTTGCTGATCTCTACTTAGAAAAAGAAACAACAAAAGACATACATGTATTTATAAAAAAAAATGTACGTTTACAACAAACACATCTAAGTTTTTGTTTTTGACATTTTTAATAGAAGAACAGAAAACAGAACACAAAACAAACATTCAAAAAAGAGACACAACGATTTTTTTATTTTTTACTTGTTCAACTTACATTGCGCTCTTCCGTTTCTACTATTAAAAGATTATTTTCCAAAGTCATTTTAGTTATTGAACCATTTGGTCCTGGTATTTCAATATTATCATCATCATCAAAACCATCCTCATTATCAACATCACCATGGACGGTTTGTATGTGTTCTGTGGCAATTGTAGTTGTTTTTCTTGTTACAACACTTGAAGGAGATGATGCTGAAGGAGGTGGTTCTTGCGTTATTGGGGATGACAGAGCTAAAGAAAGTTTTAAAGTATCGTTCGTTTTGGAAACAGTAGCAAAAGTGGAATTAGTTGTCGTCATCGTGGTGGTAGTAGTTGTAGTATTAGTCATATGGGTTTTGGAAGAAGAGTTGGTCTCTAATTGGGAAGTGGACTTTTCAGATGAAAACTTAAGATTACTATCTGTAGTGGACGGTTTATTGGACGTATCGGAATATTTTTCTATAGCATCCTTATTACTATTTGTGGGAGATGAGGATGGTTCATGGACAAACTGTAATGGTAAATTAAACGTAAAAAAAACAAATGAAATTGATATCTAAAGATTTGCATTATTTTGGTGCCCCCAAACCCAAAACAAATACAAAATAAAAAATGGTATGTTATGCCCCTTGTTATGCTAGTGATAATGTTTTTTCTAATCAACATGATGATGAAAATTAGCCTTTTGTTATAAAAGAAATAGTAAATGTATTCAATTTCATTTATTTCCAAACAAAACAGAAAAGAAAATAAAACTTTGATTGAATTAGATCAAATTAAACCACTTTAAAATAAAATTAAAATAAAAATTGAAAAAGGAGAAAAGAAAATTGTATTGCAAACTACATAAAGTTCAATTACCTCGCCTTTTTCCACACCATCTTCATTTAATGTGCCTTTTGTTTCTGTTTGATCGGCATATCCTCCATTGTCCGTTATATTTGAATGGTATTTTTTATACAAATATCTAATTATATAGAAGAAAATATACGCTTAATGTTTTAGTAATAAAATTTTTTTATATTGAATTCTTCTATTAAATGAAGCATGGACGCATATAAGGGCGTATACATCATAACGAACATTTTACAGGAGACTATAAAAACTTCATAAAATCATAAAACTCAATCGTTTTCTTGTGTTGTCTTGTCTTTTTTTTTTAATTATTATTAAGCGTCTATGTATTTGCAAAGTATTAATAAAAAATTTATATCCGAACATGCCAAATTTTACGACCGAAAATTGCTTAAAATGGAATAAGGGCTTTTATATCCATACATTTGTATTGAACAAAATTTATAAATTTATAAAAGTTATAATTTATAAATTATAAATGCTATATATCGATCACAATTACATTAAAATTCGGAGCAAGTGAGCTATATATAAAGATAAATCAGTGTGCCGAATTTCATATAATCCCTACTCCCGAAAATCATTTTAAAATACATAAACTTCATATAAATCCTAGCATAACAATAATATTTGGCAAAAATAAGTTTTATATGAGTGGAAAACATATTGCAAAATTTTCTCACTTCTTCGTCGAATTTTACTAGGGATCTCGTAAGGAAATCCCTCATTCAAGAAAATTATAAATCTTTCTAACACTTCTTACATAAACGCCTTAAACTAGGCAGCGAATTATAACATAAAATTCAATGTTTTGTTGAGGTCGTTAACAAAATTACTGATAGTTTTTTATTTCATTTATTTTTTTTTTATTTTTTTTCTTTTGATAAGTGCTACACCGGATGAACTTTAGAATTCGACGTAGGAAATATCTGCAGAACATTTTAACCCATCAATCCAAAGTTTTCATCGACTTTTATGTCTTCTCTTAAAAACGGACTAGAAATGATCTATTATAATGACCTAATATATTATATGATAGATGAATTGAAAGTTCTAATAAAATACTATCCGTTAAATGCACTAACTATTTATGCGAAAATAATTGAGCTTCAAACTATATTTATATTTATGTTTTTCTTTTTTTTTTTGATTTATCTTAGACTACTTTGGTGTATAAAAGAAAAGTTTTAAAGATCATAAAACAAAAATTTTGTCTACCAGCGAAAAATCCTCTGGAAGGTTTGTTACTCTCATCACATGCTCTCAATTGCGTATGGAATGATTCCGCGCCCACGCACTTACAAGATAATACATTTTTTTTATTGTCAGTAAATACGACATAAACCTTAAGTGTCTTCTTTATACTCTGAAGTTTACGTGTCATTCTAATTATGGATTGATCTCCATACATATATATATGTACATATATATATATATATATATATATATATATATATATATATATATATATATAACATATATATATATAACATATATAATGGTTACAAATGCAATATTATGCAAAAGACTCATTTTGAAAAACCAGGTTTATACGCTCTTATACGTATCCATACTTTAGGTAATCAACGTAAGAATTATGCACGCGTATGTCAATATGATGAAAATGATTGCTAGAATTTCAAACTCACATTGTAAGAGTAGATGAAAATCATTGATTGAATTTACTTAATACACGCTTTTCTCTAATTTCAACTACACGGAAATTTTTCTTTGTTATTGGATACAAAAGGCTACTAAAGTTTCCGTAATAAGATTGATAAACAAAACGATAGAAACACAAACTTTGGAAATGTTTAGTGTATTTAGATACGTATGATGGTGCATATACTTTTAGTTCATTAGAGCAGAATATACTTATAAGTAGACAATTTAATGTAAGATATGAATGGAATAACACATAGCAATAGTATTTACTTGCACACATTTATGAATACTAAGCATTTTATTTTATAATTGTATAGCGATGTAGGTAAATATGAATTTATATATGTATCCGTGTACTTACTAGTGTTGCCAGGAGGTGAAAAAGCAGTAGCTAATTGAACTTAAAAAAAGGTCAAAAAAGCTAAGTATCTCAAAAACTAAGACAAATTTTAGATATTTTCTGAAAAGTATTATAGAAAGTTTATAAATAAAATATATAACAACACAAGTCGCCCAAAAATTCTCAAAAAAATTTGGGTTATATCAAGTTTCAGAATTTTGTTCATATGAAATATGACTCAATATTTTGAAATAATTTTTCATCATTTTGGAACTAAAGTTCTTTTTCATAAAATTTTTGCTTTATTTTGCGCTTTTATAAGATTTTATTTAAGGCTATATTAATGAATAGTTTCCATGGTTAATGAAATATATTAAAAAATAATTGTAATAACACGCTGCTACAAAATGGCACCTTTTACTTTCATTTGAAAAAAGCTCTAATGTGGGTTGAAAACCTCCTTGACGATACCACAAAACAATTTTATATAACCCCTAATTTCGAGATATAACGAAAAAATCCATTTTTGGGATAGTACCTGCACTATAGATCTTGTAGCTTCATAATTATTTTTCAACTATATTACCATCTTTTATACAAACTCTAGCTAAATGATGAATGATTCACCACTTTTAATTTTTTTTTTTTCTGTTTTCTTTTTCGAAATTTTAATGTAAATTTTTCTGATTTGTTTACAAAAATTAAAATGTGTTGTTTAGAATAAAATGAGATATCCCTATATAAAATCGCTTAAAAACTCAAAAAGTATTAAGATTTTCTAAAATTTTATTAAAAAATTCTTCATATATTTTAACACAACAACTGGCGGATTCTTTCACATATCCCGCATTATTAAATTTAAAAACTTATACGGCAACGAAAATAAACAACAGTTTTATATATTTTCTTTTCATTTCCTTTTTTACTTAAAATTTTTTTCAATTCTGTTTACGAAATTCACATAAATTTATAAAAAAAATATGGTAATATTTTTTGCCAGAAAATAAAAGCAACAAAAAATCAGGAGAGAATTTAAATTAAAATGTATTTTTTAACCGAGCCGCATTGCGCATTTTTCATACAAATTAGTGTAGAAATTTCCTGATCATCAACTAACACTGATCTTAAAAAGAAAATTGAAACACTCATCAGGCAAGTCGAAGCATCATCTTTTCGAGGTCGTGGTAGTACGAAGAGCCCTGCTTATAGTTTTCAATACATACACATAAAGTATCCGTCCTCAGGTAAGAAAGAAAAACTGTATTGCTGGTATCATTTTAAATTCGGTGGAAAAGCTAAGAAATGTTTCAAAAGATACAAGTTTGCAATCGATCTCATATATTGGTGAATAATACCAACTTTAATAATTTCAATAGATATTGCAATAAATACGGTTCAACCGCTTGCTAATTTTCAGTATGCCCCAACTAATTAATGGGGCCTTAATAGCTAATAGAGTTTAATGACTAAAAAGTCTACAGCATTAGATTTCTAGGTTTTACGTGGCATAATCCAAAAATTAGTAATCTTCAGAACTTTTAGAATTGCAGAAGAATATATAAAAGATATATAAAAGTTTGTTAGACTCTCGACAGAATATAATATATTTTTTAGTCAGCCACGGCCGTCATTAGCATTCTTCAGCATCCCACCGTGATATTCTCTGTAAATAGCATCTATTTATCTTACAACTTTTGTTTAAAATAGAATCTGTGAGTTAAATAGATGATGTTTATATAGAACACCATGATGGGACTCTGAAGAGTTCTGATGACGATTGTGGCTGACAAGAAAATGCGCTGCATTCTACCGAGTGTTCAATAAACTTTTACAATATATTCTTCAAAATTCGAAAACTCTATAAAAATTTGAACAAAAATTAAAATTAGCTTTCGTATATTATGACTAACATACGATGATAAATGCTTTCTTAGAACTTTACTTAGAAACTTAGAAAAGACTTACGAAGATATACCAAACTTAGTCAGAATAACCTTGCATATCAATTAAAAATAAATTTAACTAATTTTATTATTTAAAAAAAATCTATTAAAATGGCATTAAAATTTCACGTACTGTGTAAATAAGAATATAAATAGAAATATTAAAATCTTTCGAAAATCTTTTGATTTTACTGCAGTTTAATTCTCCTGAATATGCCCTAACCACTTCAGCAAATACTAATTTGCTAAAAACATTCTCAACACAGTTGATTAATGAAACTTTACGAAATTTCCTTTATTCATGAATAAATAAAAAACATAATTTGTTCTTCAGTATTCATGTAACATCTCCTACAAAATACAAACAAATCTAAATCAGAAACCTTTATAATAACCAAAATTTGGCACAGCATGTTCAAACATTCATTCAAATTCATTTAAAATTCAGGCAATCATTTTCACGTGCTAAATTATTTATAACTCAATATTTAAAGGGATGTAATCAAAAAACAACTAAAATAATAATAATAATAATAATAATAATAATAATAATAATAATAATAACAATATTCTCATATACCTTAATGCCCAAAACATACTGCAGGTAACGACAACGGGCAAGATTACAATGAACAGGCCAATAGCCAGCGAGATTAAATTTATAATGTCTTCTAGAATATTTTGCGGAAAGAAAGAGATATTAAAGATTTTAAAGTTAGAATTAAACATATAATTTTCCTAAATAAATCTAAACGTTCTTGCAAACATTATTAAGTTTGCTTTAGCAAATAAATAAAATTCTTAGTAAAACAAAACATATTAAATAAGAAGTTTAAGAAGAACAAATGGAAAGAGAGAAAACTCATTAAGAAAATTATTATGTATTTAACCAAGCATGTAAAGATTTGTTGACTGTGCCTTTACGGTATTTTATTAACATTCAACTCACCTGTATTTTTATCCTCTAAATCATTGGCATCTTCCATAACGGAAAATGCTGTTGCGTTACTCATACGTTCGTTTTGAGTTAAATTCGCACTCATAAAGGGAAGGGTGGAATTATTCATGCCTACTTTGTTTAGAAAGTCTTTAAAAGTTGTTATATTTTGTTCATTACTATTAACACTGGCAACATTAATATTTCCAGTGCTACCACTACCGACCAACAACATCTCCCCCGAGTCTTTAACATCTGCACTTAACTCATCTTTGCGCATATTATTTACGCCATAGTTGACATACAAGTGTGCATAGTCTGAGACGTGATTTGGTTGCTGTTGCTGCTGTTGTTGTTTTAGCAATTTTGCCATGAAGCCAGAGGAGTAGGAGGAGGAAGAAGATTTTCCAACTGCGGCTGGATTGCCAAAGGGATATGAACCTTCAACACCATCAAAACCACCGTCAGCACTTTCGTCTATAAGGTCACCACCATATTGTATTGATGATTCGTCTACTCGCTGGTTGTTGTTGCCGTTGCCATTAACGATGTCTGCATCATGGTTTTTATTGTTGTTGCCTCCATTTAATGTGTTTTCGTCTATTTCGCTGTTAAACATGTTGTTGCTGTTGTCATTGTCGTCGTATATGCCTGAGCGATGCAATTGTGCTTCGTTGGGCATGAAATCGATTTCTTTCAATTCAATCTGTGGTGGCAATTCACCGATAACAGGAACCCCTATAGAAATTTCCGGTAATATAGCCGGTTGTATTATAACATCTGCTTGTGGTGTGCCCACATTTTGTTGTTGTTCTGGAGCATATGTTGTGGTTATAACTGTATCCGGTGACTGTTCTACTTCTATAATTGATTCCCCCACATAAGTGACATCCAAAGGAGGCGAAGGTTCATTATGATTGCGATAGATTTTCAAAGAGTCGGCTTGATTACGATTAGAGGAGAGTATAATATCCTCTTCGTACAAATGATGGACAGGATTGGATTCATCTGGACTGTTTATATTAGGATGTGTACTAGCTATATAATTGGCTGGAAAAAATTGTGATTCCAATTTAAGTTTACGTTCTTCATTGGAATTTTTAGTATTAGGTAAAGATTCACCAACTTTCACTTCAGTATTGGAGATATAAAATATAGTATCTGAATCCCTATCAAAATTCGCTTGATAAGGTGGCGGAGGTGGTGGTGGAGGTGGTGTAGTATATAGATCTTTAGAGTCTGTTATAAATAACTCATCAGTATTTGTGGATTTTTCCTTTAATGGAGAATCTGTTATATTGTCGGTATCTATAATTTCAACTACTAAGATTTCATCACTTCTTAACTCCTTGCCATTATTATTGGAATTAGAGGGTATTTTGAGTTTAATGTTATCATTGATTTTGCTGTCTTCGTATAATAGCTCTCCAACTCTATCATTATTATTGTTACTATATTCCGACTGAGGGTAAGAAAATTCCAAATCCTCACTTTCATTGCCAAAAGATTCGGAGACATTTATGTGTATTTCTATAGCAGCTGGTTCGGGTTTACCCGAAGCTACTTGTATGGTACTGTAGTTAATGGGTTCATGGGTAGAGGTTTCCATACGATCTATAACATACTGAGTGAAACGTTCCTGTTGTATAGTGGCAATAGGCGGTTTAGTTGTTTTACCCAAAGTACTTTCTTCGTCTTTTGTATTTGTTAGAGATTGGTGTTTGTTGTCATCATCTTTGAAATTTGTGGAGGCTACTATAGAATCTATGGTCGAATCATAAACCTCGATTTGTATATCGGATATTTTTGATTCTGTTTGTTCTTTTTCTGAGGCATCTTCTGCAGGGTTTTCCTTATTTTCTGAGGTAAAAAGGGTATTGGCTTGTACCATAGGCATTCTGGTAGCCACGGAATCCATGGCTTGAAATACGGTAGTGGATAATACTACAGGTTGTTTCTCTGTTTGTTGGGGTTCCTCTACGGCTATTGCAGATAAATCAAATTGCTTTAAAATTTTGGGAGAATTTTTCTCCCTGTTCTTTTTGGTTGTTAAGACAATTTCGGTTTTAAAATTTTCTGTAAAGTGTTTCTCTGTAATATTTGAATTATTTTCAGTTTTTGTGGAAGATTTTTGGTCTTTTGTTAATTCAATTGGAATATGTTCTGCTTTTTCTACAATTTTTTCAGACTTGGTTTTAGTTTTTAGCTCTTTTCCCAAATCTAATTTAATTTCACTTGTTTTATTTAAAGAAATTTTTGCAGATGAACTTTCTTGTCCTTTATTTAAACTTACTGATTTGCTAGTGTTTTTCAAAAGTCTTTTAGAGTTTTGTTTAATTTGTTCCATTTTATTATACTTTTCCTTCAAATCAATTGATTTTTCTATTTCCTGAGCAGGCTGGTCAGATTGCATTTCCAATTCATCCTTATCTTCTAAAGAAAAGTTTTCAATATTTTTATTGTCATAAAAATTCTTAACATTATCTTGATTTTTTTCTTGTGCTAGAGTAACTTCAGTTTTTGCTTTTAGTTCTACAAAATGACCCTTCCTTAACTGAGTCTCTATATCAGCTACATGTTGTTTTCTATTAGCCTTTCCATT
Source organism: Protocalliphora azurea (assembly GCA_932274085.1). Classification (NCBI taxonomy): domain Eukaryota; kingdom Metazoa; phylum Arthropoda; class Insecta; order Diptera; family Calliphoridae; genus Protocalliphora; species Protocalliphora azurea. Next base: position 123,060,355 of record OW026523.1, on the reverse strand, counting down.
ATCCGAATGATGTATAACATGAAATGTTTTCTCTTCCATTAAAATTGGTCCTAAGTAACCATGTTTTATGGGTATTAATAAAGGTTTGTTAGTAGTAGAAATTGATGAAGCAGCTGTTGTCGTTGTATCTGTGGCTTGACTTGTTACTGGCAAATATCTTTCATTTTCTATTGAGTGCTTTACATGAAGATCTTGTTTATTATGCAATAAAGCCTCCACATAATGTTTATCTACCAATTGCTTTTTCTTAATATTCTTTAAACCATCATGGCCATTGTCATGTTGTCCTGCCATTAACAACGAGGATTGCTTTAATTCATCAACATGTTTCTCTAAGTCAATTAATTTTAAAACGGCTTCTGTTGTTGTCTCAGCCATAGCGGTGGATTCAGTTGCTAATGTTGTTATTTCTTGATGATGCTGGTTTGTTTTTAATGTGGCGAATTCTTGTTGTTGTTCTGTTACTGTTAAAGGTGTTGAGTTTGTTGTTACTATATCTTCCGTATTCGTTATTGTTTTAGTTTCCAGTTTATTTTGTACGTTTTCGCTTGATACTGCATTTAATATAGACTTCTGGGTAGTTGCCTTGGATATAGCTAGTACAGGATTTTCACTTGACTTAATGGAATCGTAAGATTGTTGCATTACAATTGTTTCTGTTGTATACTCCTGTTTGGGCTTGTATGTAACACCCTTATCATTATCGTCTTGGTTTTCTGGCTTATCTGTTTCGTCAGTTTCTCTATTTGTATTCATTTTATCGGTCGCTGTTGTTGGCTTATCTATTTCTGAGTATTCTGTTGCTGGCTGTTGCTGTTCATTCCTGTTATTGTTATTATCATCATCAACAACATTTTCTGTTGCTGATGTAGTTGTCATTGTTAATGACAAAGACAATACTTGTTGTGTAGTTGTTGCTTCTGCATTGTCTGTTATTAAGGTGTCTAAAGTAGGTGGGGGTGTAGAAATGTCAGCCGTTGTAGTAGGAGTGGTAAATGCTTTTGTTTCTATGGTAGTTAACAATAGATTTTCATTTTCTGTTGTAGCAACAGGATCTTGTGTGTAGCTGTCATTTTCATTTTCTATTTTAATGACGGTTGTTGTATCTTCTAAAATTTGTGTTGTTTTCTCTGTCTGCGAGACAACCAAATCACTTAGTTTGGATTCTGTTTGCATTTTTGAGAAAGTCTTTGAAATTGTGGCTGTATTTGAGTGTTCTTCTTCATAATTTATAGTAGTTGTAATATCATCCAAATCCTTAGGGTTTAGAGTAGTAGACATAGCCCGGGGAGCAAGTACATTTTTTGGTTGAGGAGAATTGTCTACAGTAGCCTGAAGTTTTATAGTGGACTCTTCCCCTGGCTGTGCACTAGTTACTGTAGGTGTTGTAGTTAATGGAATATTATTAATTCCCTCATGTATTAAAGTAGTTAATGGTAAATTTCTTGTAAAAATTTCATCTTTTTCTGCTTTAGTAGGAGTAGCTAATGTTTTTGTTATTTTGAAATCCTTATAGGTTGAGGTTTCTTGGTCCTTTAATAATAATTTTAAGTTTGTTTGAGGCTGCTTAAGATTTTTCTCCAAATTTTGTGGTTCTATTAAGTATTTTATATCCTTAAATGGTCTTTTTTCTGAGGATAACTGCTTGGACACAAGTTTTGTTAAATGCTGCAATTTATCCTTTTTACTAAACAATGTATTATTTTTATTAAATTTTGTTTTCAATGATTTCTTTTTAGTATCTAAATCCTTGTGAGATTTTGCTGATAATTCAAATTTAGAGGACTTCTTCATAGAACCCATAGTTTCTGGGGTTATACCAATTTCGGAAGAAGTCACTATTAAGGTGGGTGTATTACCTTGAACTCCAATGGTCAAATGATGTGTGGGAGCTGTTTGTATACTGTAGCATAATGCTAATAATAAAAGTGTCAGCATTAAGCTGCTTGCAACACTTGAGAATATCATATTGGTTTAGTTTTTTCTTTGATTTATTTTAAACTGTAAACATTTCTTTTACTTTACAAATTAATTTCCCTTTTTTACTTTTTCTTTGCACAAGTTCAATGTCAAATATTTTTATTTTATTTTTACACACGCATACTATCAAAGCTTTTAATTCTTAATTTGTTTGTTAGGTTTGCAAATTTAAAAATCAGTCTAAGTAAAAGTCTTTAAAAAGTCAATCAAGTTTAAGCCATTTTAATAGCATCAGCTGGTTCTCTTTAATATTTTTCTGCTGTTAAAGTAAGAAACATTTTTTTTAACTTTAAAATACTCTTTAACTTTTGCCAGGTAATCCTGGGGTCCTTGCAAAAGCATAAATTTAAAGGATTTTTTTATTTTTGTATTTTTTATTAAAAACAAAAATTCTTAGAATAGAATTCTCTTAAAACTTTTGGTTTACAAAATTTTGCACTCTTGTTTAATAAATATTGACACTCCCGTTTTGTTTTTATTTTAATTATTTATTTTTTTTTTTTGTTATAATTTTAGCTTTAAATACTTTTTAGAAAACTTTATTAGTTTAAGATTATTTTAAATAATTGATTAGTTAAACATAATTTGGCACATTAATTAAATTTTTCTCTTTATTTTCACAATAAATTTACTTTTATTTAAGTATTTTACTTTTTTAATTTAGTTTTATTTCTCTTATTTTTTTTCCTCACAATAACAAAAATCTTATTGTGCGTTTCTTTAGATTTTCAAATTGAACCGAAAGCTTCAAAGACCCAACGCGTACTGTGAATTTTGCTTAACAAACACCACACTATAAAGGATTTTTCTTCATGCTGTGTGGAGACTTGATGGCTTCTGGAGAATGGAATACATATTTTCAATACAACTAAAAAGCTTTATAGCGGCATAACAAATATAAATAATAGAAAATAAAGCTTTCATTGAAATAAAAATAAATATATGTGTCCTTTTTATGCTCTTTTATTTTAAAATCTCATGCTCTCACACACATTGTACGTAATAAATTTAAATGTTTATTTTGAAACTGTCAAAAAGTTCACTTTGTTTATGTTTTATTAGCGATAAGAATTTAGTGAGAGTAAAAGCAAAAAAAACTGACATGAAAAAAACATGTTGCATTATGTTGTTTACCTCCAAAAACACTTATGGAATTTTAACTAGAAAAGTCAACAGAACAGAAATGGGATCAACACATTTAAATAGAAACCAAAAGAAAATGTTGAAATAATCTATACCCAATAAACATCAATTCAAACCTAAGAAAATTTTTGGAAAAGTGATTTCAATAAATAGTATATTTTTAAAATTATATTTGAAACTACAAAATATGTGTTATAAAATAAGCAAGAAATTAAAAAAAAAAAAAACTTCAGAATTATAACGTTACGTTTCTTTATTAAGTATAAAGCTAAGTTTTTTTTTTTTAAATTAAAATCATAAAAACGCACAAAATCCTCGCAAAATGTGTAATGTGTGCAAGTTTCGTAAATAAACTATCAAAAATTATAAGTTTGCACGACTATTTAGTCTCGAAAAGTTACTCTGTTTAATTGTGCATTTATAATTACGTTAATTATAATAAAATCATTGCATGTATTTCAGCAACATTTTTCAATTATTTACTTAATATTAAACTATATTTCAAAGAGGGTTCATGAAAAATGTCGCGCAAATTTCCACAATTGCATAAATGGGTAACATAAGCGTTTAAATGAGTACCCTTATTCTGTTCCTTTTATATTTTTTCTATTTTTATTAAGACAATATTCAAATGTTTTTCACATTTAAAAAAGCTTTATTCTTTTTCATAAAAAAGTTTTAGACTTAAGGTACGGTCAGATTAGGAAAATGTTTGTTTCGAATTTGTTTGCACGAACGTACATTTCTCATTTATTTATATTTTTTACATTTTAATAATTTAGATCCAATACAACTGTTATTTGATATGGTTTTCTCTTACGGAAATTTTGAAAGATTAAATTATTATTGTCGCAAAAAATGTGAGATCATTTACAATTAAGTGGTCACACTTTCTTCACATTAAAAACTTTTTTGTTTGCTTTTAATTAATTTTATTTATTTGTTATTTGCCACATAAAAATATTTTATAGTCACATTATGGCAAAGAAATATTTGTCAATTTCTGTTAAATGTTTTGCACATTTAAAAAAGCTTTATTTTTTTTTTTTTTAAAGTATAAAATTTAAACACATGTTTGTTCAAAAAATAATATATTATACATACAACAAATTAAAGAAAATACATGTGCGCAATTGCGTCGATGAAATATGATGAACAATATGCTTAAAATAATGAGAGCTAAATTTCATTTTCTGCTAGTGAGCAATTGCACTTTAAATTAAAAAATGTTTGTCTCTCTGAAATTTTCTCTGTAGCAAGAATACCGATAAGGCTTCCTAGCAAAAAAAAAAAAATATATATATATATAAAAATAAACATGTACTTTTTCAAATACACTTCACTAAAGAAAATTCTTACAAAAAAATATGTTAATAAAAATATTTTCAAAATTTTTATAGGGCTTCTTAAAATACAAGCTCTGACAAATCCATATTCAAAGCTATAGAGTTGCCACAGTTCTCAAAATAAAAGTGAGAAAAATTCATTTTACATGCCTCGTTTTTAGTTAAAGTCTACATCTTACGAGTTTATGAACGGTTCCAAAAACTTATATAGCAAGTAATTCAGAGAATCCACCAGTATTATTAGTATAAAAGTATCCATTGGAACTGCTGGGATCTAAGCTTTGCAAATTTATATTTTTGGAGAAAAATCATATTTTTGAAATATAAGATCAGTGTTTCATATAAAATTGCCTTATAATGTAACGATATTTTATTTTATTTAAGGAAATTTTTTCACCTCTTTTACCTAAGACCATTTCCGAATACTCTTTTGAGTAATTATGAATTATATACATTATTTATAATAAATAAAAAATTTCAGCAAAAATATGATATTTTAATTTTGACTTCTTATTATTAAGAAACGTTAACCCGCAATAACATAATTTTTTTTTGGGAATAAAATCAAAAGTCTCTAGGTCACACATCTGTATGAATTTTTCCCCTCTACCTTCTTGTGGTACTTCTTATTTAATGTTATGCAAAGCTTATTTTAAATATTATGTAAGATTTTTATTAAATAACTCACCCTATTTTCGCACACTTTTTATTATAAGATAGTTTGCAATATATGACTGGACTGATTAACAGATATATAGTATATATATAACGTTCGTCCTCCGAAGAAAACAGAAATTTTTTAAGTATTTTTTAGAAGAAACAATGATGTAAAATATAATTTGAATGCTACACCCAGGTTTTTGCCCACTTCCATTAAAAGTCACTTTTTTACTATTTTGATGCTACTAAGGCAATTCGCATTATAAAATTTAATTTAACATGCCTCCTTTTCGCCCATTTTTATTATACTGTGATATTTTACCACTGTCATCAAAATTTTAATAAATTTGAAAATTTGTTAAATAAGAAACAAGTAATCTTGGCACCCAGACAGTACTTCCTTTAAGGATAAACAAATATGCTAAGTTTCAGTAGTACAAACATAGGTTAAAACAAATAATATTATGAAAAATTAGTATAAAATTTTACGAAAATATTTTATACATCAATATAATCACCAAAATCGGTCCTAAATCGTTTTGTAACACAATTAGTTTTCATATATTTAGTGATTAGGAAAAGCAATAAAAATAAAGTATTAACAAAAAAATTTAATAAGCTTTTTTACTAGAACGAAAATCATGTTTTATTAATGCCCAAACACAGAAAAAATATTAGTTGAAAAACGTTTGTGTCTATCATAATTTCATAAGATGTAAAGATTTTGTACTACTATTGAATATTTATAAGTTCAACAGATTTTCTCTTCCCATACTTTCAAATTCAAAAATATAGTACAATGTAGGTTTCTAAAATTTAAAAGTGGTCATATTAACCAAATTAAACACTTTCAGAAGCTATTTCGACTATGTCGGTTGGGACAATTAAATTAAATTCTAAATAATACATATTAGTAACATTGATATAGTCTTCGCAATTACTAAATGGTAGATTTTAATATATTCTTAAACATAAAATATATTATCAATTACAATAGCCGATTATTCTTTTTAAAAATTTTGCCAATTCGGTTAATGTAAAAGAATATAATAAATTTATTTATACAAATATGGATTCGGTATTTTCGACCAATAAATAATTGTGAAATTTAAAAGCAATTTGTTTATCATTTGAAATTTTGATTTAAATAAAATGAAACAATTTAAAATTAAAATTTTATATTTTTATAAAAAAAGATTTGAAATATGACAAAATATAAATCGAATATATCGATATATACAAAAGTAGGGTAAGATTAATCTATTAATGTTTGTTTATTTTCTGCACATTTTCCATTTCTAATATACTCGTATTTTTTAGATTAATCAAACGCTGTTTTTGGTACACTCAAGCAGCAGACACTTACATATTGTGTATGTCTAATGGAATAAATGATAGGATATGTGATGGCATAAATCATTCAGTCGAGTTTTTAAATTGTTTACTCAGTTTCAACTATACGCCAACAATCAATTATCAGTACATGTTTATTTAACTAATCAATAGTCCGTTGGAATCAGTATTATATCTTAATTAAAATATAATTTAGGTTGTGGAATCATAGTTAAAAACATCTATTTTGGAAGTAATTTTAATTGAGAGGCTTAGATCCTTGAAAAAACATCACTATCTTTATTTAACCCTGTATAAAAAAACTGTCTCTTAGTTGCAAAATATGTAGAACTAGAATAAAGCAACAGTGCACAGTGGGGCAGAATCGAAATTTTTTGGAAATAAATCTGTAACTTCTGACCGGTCGTCTAGATTTTCATAAAATTTGGTATAGGCGTAGCAAAGGAGTTTACAATGTTATGTTTGGAAGGGGGGCACAACAATCCCCCCAGGGGCGGAGCTAAGGGGGCTCGAAGTTAGATACCTCTGATATAAAAAATTTTTAAATTTTTGTTTCTCATCCGATTTCAAATATTTTTATATATTGTTGTAGAACTATAAAAAAAATACTTACATGTCCTATTTATCTCTTATAGTTTTGGAGTTATTTGCGTTTGAATTTTTGCATGTTCTTTGTCCAGTTTTTTTTTCATATATATCCTAGTATTTCCGACCGATTTTATTAGTTTTTTTCTTAACTAGTTAAAGAACAAAATTATCTATTAAATAAAAAAATTTGAAGTCGATATCTTTACCGAGTCCAAAAATAAACGATTTTGAATTTGAAAATTGCAAAAAAGACGACTTTTTGTGTTTTTTAGCCGAAAAAGTATCTACACTCTTTTTTATTTAAAATAAAATTTTCTTTAGCAATATATAATAGTTTTGTACTTTTCTGAAAGGTTACATCACAGAGATGACTTTAAGATAAAAAACAAGCCGAATAATTCAATTAGTCATGGTACATACCCCCCCGAATTCGACCATATTTTCTCAAATCCCAAAGTACGAATCGACAAGCGGAATATATTTTAAGATTCTTCAATATATTGTTAAAAGTTTTGAATCAAAATCTACGGGACTTCGGAAAAATGTGGATTCTATAGCCATAAATTTAAAAAATCCCATTTTTGGGAATTTTGATTAGTTTTTTTGGGAATTCAGGAAAACCCTACCCCTGATTGAAATTTGGTTAATGCGCTGTTATTTACATTAATAAGATCCATATTTCCTGAAAATTTCATTAAGATATCTTTATAAACAAATATGTTATTACAATTAAAAAATTTTTATTTTCTCCAAAAACCACAAATAGGGCCTTTTGTTTGTTTTATTTCTAAATAGCGAAAGAAATTTTAAAATTATGTATTCCAAATTAAGCTTATCCTTTAGCATATATAATTTCCGATCTTCAAGTCAATATCATGCCTCTTTTCAGAATTATGCGCCTTTAAACATTTATATTTCCAATTTATTGTATATATGACTATATTTTTACAAACTTGCAACTTTTGCCTTTAGCTTTGCGTGAGCAATTACTTAGAAAATTGTGAATATTTCTATATATATTTAATAATATCTATACACAAAATATTTTTATAAAAATAATTAATAAATATTTTTTGTTTTTAATAGCGTTGCCACATTTCCCAAATTTAAGTAAATCTTTATCCTTTTCTAAGCATTCATATATTTCTATTAATGAATTTAAAATAAAAAAACAAGCAAAAAATATTTCAAAAGAAAAGTGTCCATTAATAGTTATTAAAGAATTTTTAATTAATCTATCATTGCTCGAAAATGTTGAATTTTAGAAATAAGTTTCATGTTTATCGATTAATATAAAAATGTCATGCTAGATTTTTTTAATGTATTGGTGATGTTAAATTAAAAAATATATTCCGATCAATTTGGCAATAAGGTGCTAGCCGCTTGACCAAAAACAAATGCAGGAGTGTACATTTTATGAAAAAGGTAAATTTTTCAAAAGACTTTCTTTAAATTGCACAAAAAAACATATTAGTAATATATTTTTACTGTTATTTCTTATATATTGTATAAAATATATAAATTTTTCATTCATCCGGAAATCATTAAAGCATATTTAACAACGAATTTTCGGCAATTTATCAAAAATAAGCAATAATTAAAAAATTTAGTCGATCATTACAAAAATTATCTCATTAAACAAATAACACGCACCAGAATGTGTGTTACTTATAATATAAATTATATATAGTAAATTAATAAATTATATAAAGTCTCAAAAAGTAGTGAATTTAGTGAATTTTGGCACGAGTTTTCAGTTTTGAGGCCACTATAGTATCTTTTTTAAAACAAAATATTTATACATGTTATATATCAGTGAATTACTCAATAACTATATTTTTATATTCTTTTATTATTTTATATGTTTTCGAAAGTACACGGAATTTTGCTTAAAAAATTTTTATTATTTTTTTTATGTTATTTATAATTGAAAAATTGCCAGCAATTGGTTGTTGAAGCTATTTGAATGTCTTTATGAAATGAAAGACTAATATTTATTTTATATAATACCTAAGAAATAATGGTAAAAATATGGTACTAATATGGTACTAATAAGTCTTCTGAGAAGTTTTCATAAAATCTGCATTCCTACGTTTGCTTTTGGCCGGGTAGTTTAGTGCCAAATCGATCAAAATGTATTTTATAATTAAACGGCATCAATATATTTCAAAAAACTCGTGTGATTGAAAACATGAAAATTTTTTCCAAAAATTCACCAATTTTGACCAATAGTGGATGTACGATGCAAATCTAAATCAATTTCAATTTTTTTACTAAGCATTTATGAAGCCCTGTCTTTTGAAATGAGTAAAGAAAAAAAATTTTAACAAAACTTAAAAAAAATGTTTTTTCATACTTATTTAGGAGCGCTGATTTCTAAGGTTTTTTTTACTGTTTGGAGAATTGACATAATCAAAAACTTTTTTCAGCACATTAATTTGGAATGTATTGGAAATTACAGAATATTAAAAAAACTTTCCCTCATATACCTCAGTTCCTATTCCTGAAAAACGAAATAAAGTCTAGGCAAAGAACAGAAAAAATCAAAATTCAATAGTAAATATCTTTCTAACAGTAAGAGATAATGAACCTGATTTGTCAAAGTTACAAAAATGTCCAAACAAAGAAAAAGCTTGAACAGTAACAGTCGCTGAATTAGAAAAGAAAAATATCGCTAAAATATAAAAATTTTACTAAATTAAATAGTAATAATAATAACAATAACAATAGTAATAATAATGAGAACAAAATATCACCAAATTACAAAAAAAAACAAATTTTTAGTATCTAGTATCTAAAATAAAATCAAAAACTTTTTTACTTAAAATACAGTCAAAAGAATTGGCAAATTAAAAAATAACACTAATTTTTTTTTGGTAAAATAAAGAACCAGAAAATTTCATTAAAAATCGCCGAATTACAAAAAAAAAGATTCAACCATTATTTAATATGACATTATATAATAAATTAGTAATTAAGTTAAAAAGGGCGGCGTCTGTGATCTCTTTATAGATAATAGTTGAAGCTGATAGTTGAAGAAAGAGAAAAATCCTAGTAGAATATAGCAAAAGTTTGAAAATAAAGATAGCTAAATACAAGAAAAATGAGAAAGGTGTGGAACCTAACCCCCATCAAATCAACCCTGACTACCTCTAAGCCACTTTATTCCCATTAGGAACCCTATAAGATTGCCGAGTTCTTCACCCGCAACCTCCTCTAGTTCATGCAGAATATGGCTCCCAAACTACCTCAGCCTACTTTGCTGAAGCCCTACACAGTGGCAGAGTATATACTCCACTGTCTCTAGCGCCTCCACATCATCGCATGTCCTGATGCGCCAGCATCATTCGTTGCACCTATAGTCCATTCCCTTATAGCCATGAAATATGACCCAATCGGAATTCTATCCGATACCTCCACAAAAGACCTGTCCAAATCCAAGCAATTACGAGCTAGCTCCTTGGCTATTTCGTTGCCGAGAATATCGCAGTAACCAGGAACCCAACAAAGTATTATTCTGTAGTTATCCATTAGCCTCCTAAATTCCTTCCTATTTCATTTCAATACTAAGAAATGTTTTTAATTTTTTGTATAATTCAATAAGGGTAATGTAATTTTATTGAAGATTGAATTATTCATACAAAGGAGTAAAATATCCTTTAAACCGAAGTATAAATATTTTATTGCGATATGACTAAAGTCAAAAATAAAGCGTTTCGAAAATGCTGTATAAATAAAATTATTAAAACACATTGTCATCAAATATATATAAGGAAAGCTCTCTGAGATTTTGATTAGTTTTAAAAACATTATTTTTAAAGTTTTAAAGTTGAGAAAAAAATTCTCATATTTTATACGTTTTATTACTCTATTTCATCCCACCTACATTTTTATTTTTAATTTAATACTTCAAAAGTTAACTACATAAATATTTATATACACACAGTCTCACATATACAACTACAATAATTATTTTAAGCTTTTGTATCCAATTATAAAGGCCACCAAAATTGTGCGATTATTATGGTTATAATCATGCAGTTTAAAGGGTGTTAACAATATAATTACACCTGACCTTATTTTACGTACTTACGAATACAATAAAAAATTAATTTTAAACAGTATGTCGAACGTAAAACGTTTTAATTGATATGAAAAAATATATATAAACAATAAGGAAATAAAAAGCAATTTATAAAAAAAGACATTTGTTTTCCTTGAGTCTATATCCCAGGACACAAACCTGAGGTGAAATTATTCGTTATTACAAGCCTAAACATTAAAAACAAGTACCGTTATTCAGTAACCTTTTTTTATATACTAGCGATATCGTTAATTAATGAAAAATTTCGGTGGTTTTAACGGTTTTACTATTCTCTACTATAAGTTAACTATTTTTTTCATAAAAATAAAAATTTAAGAACGTTATTATTGGAAAAAAGAACATTAAAATTAAAATAGTATTTTTATTTAAAATAAAAGGTATTTTCTTGATAAAATCTGAAAAAAAATTAAATATTAATGCAATTGTGTGCAGATGGTCTTTCAACATCATACTAATATGAATATATGTATGGAAATATTTCTGAAATTAATTAGGTGTTAAATGATATATTAAGCCCATTCATCGAAAATTTATTGAAATTATAAATAAAATAGCGATGTTACTTATTGTTAAAAAATAAAAATAAAATATAATTAAAAAAAATTATCATATATTCCTTCATTTGTACTAAAAATTCACTAAAATAATATATAATTTTTTTCTAAAGATATAAATTTTCACAAAAGCAAATTTAATTTTGATTAAAAACTTAAATTTTTACTAAAAACCCATATTCTACAAAAATCCATTTTTATACAATTAATCCTAATTTTCTGAAAAAATAGAAACTTTTACGAAAACTTTTTCAAAACTATAAATTTTCAATAAAAGTTCAGTTCTTCATAAGGAAAAAATTCACAAAAATTCACTATTTCCACTAAGATTAAATTCTTTAGTAAAGCACTAATTTAATAACGTTAATGCAATTTTATTGCATTAAGAACTAAATTTCATTAAAAAAAAAATAATAAATATGTTTCAAAATTGTAAATATTCAGTTATAAACTCTCATTTTGTTCTCTCAATATTTGTTAAAATTCAGTAAAATTTTTTGGTAAACGAAACCTCAGTAAAAACTTTTATGCAAACGAACGAACCTAATATTTATTATATTTTTCTAATTAAAATGTTTATAAAATATTGTTATTTTAATAAAAAAAAATGTATTTAAAATTCAAAATCAGCTTTTATATAATACATTTTCAAAAATTCAACAATAATTTTGTTATCGTTATGGTTTTACGACAATTTTTTTTTTTTAGTTAGCTTACCGAAACTTTTCGTTAAATACCAATGGGTATAACGACAAAAATCGATAAATTTTTATTATAGAATAACACTTAACAACAAAATTTGTGAACTAAATAATTTACGATACTTAAAGACGTTAAAAAGTTATGGAATTACGCTACAGGGCTAGATATAGTTATGAAAAATTTATGCGTTGTTATGATACAGCTTGTGTGTTTTGTATTTCCACCGCTGAGTACTCTGGTGGTAATTCTTTAAACAATATAAAAGGTTAAATTCTTATCTTATGAAGAATGATTTTTACACCTGGTGGTGCGTATTTTAGTTGCTTTTGTTATAATAAGAAGTTTTATTTATTGACAAGCTTTTGCCATTTTGAAAGTATTTAAATTTACTAAAGCTTTTATGGTGTTGTCAATGCTAAAGCATGAAAAAAGCTTCAAAGCCATTTTAGATAAAGATTTTCAAGCTTGCCGAAAATTATCTGATATTACAACACAGTGTTGTACGAATGTGTGCTTGAATTATACAAGTTATGCAAAGCAAAATATTTAAAAAGAATTTAATCTTAAAACCATTTTGTATAATATAATAAACATAAAAATAGGATGTCTCCAATAAAAAAGAAATATATTAAAAATTTTACTAACAGTGTTGCCAGTTTTACCTTTTTAAGGCTAAATCTAGTGTTCTTATTTTGCTTTAATTTTTATTTTAAATTTTTACAGAATCCCCGATTTAATCATTTTTGTTTATATATTCAAACAATAATTTAGAAAATATTTTATAAAAATGAAAAATCACACAAACATTTCGAAATGCTTTATCAAAAAGAATTTGAAGTTCAAAAATGACGAAAAGTCACTTTAAAACATTAAATAATATTTCATATGAAATAAAATCTAAATTTGTATGGCAATTTTTTGGGCGATTTTTCATTAGGTCATTTTGCTGGTAGGCGTTCTATGTTTTATTTATAAATTTATTTTAGTATCTTTATAAAACATCAAAAATTAATAACAACGAGAAAAAATAAGTTTTTTAATTAAAACAAAGAATTAGCTTTTTCTGGCCTTATTTTTTAGCATTTAGCCTTTTCTGGCCTTTCTTAAAGTTCAATTCAGCCTCTTTTTTTGCTCATCCCCTGGTAACAGTGCTAATAATGAAGAATGTTCGTAACATAAACCAAGTGTTGAGAAAGATACAAAAACAAAATATCAAAAATAAAGAAATAATGATTTATGACTGAACCTCGAATATGAATGGTTATAAACTGATCAGTGTGATATAAATGAGACTTATTTATAGCAAATATTATCTTCTTTGAAGTATTTGTATATATTGGATTTCTTTGTGGGGCTGATCCTTACTAAATTTTTTAAATTTTTTTACATAAAAGGAACTTTTGTGAGCATCTAAAAGGAAAACATCGAAATTCTGAGTTGCTCATGAAAAAATTTTGACTCCATGAGGAATTTTTTGTGCATCACGGGGAAAAAATCGATGTTGAAATATTGAAAAATTATTTTTCTAAGCTATTTTCAGACGAGCATAAAAACTATTAATATTTTTTAAAAGTAAAAGTTTACGTATTTTATTGGTTTGTCAAAAAATCCGATAGAAAAATACTTAAGCAGTTCAGACGGTAATAAAAAAATTTTTCTTTTTAGTTTTTTTTATTTATTTTTCAGTATTTTTAACTTTTTAGTTAATTTTCGTTTTTAGTGAAAATCCTGATATAAATATAAGGAGGTAGTTCCACATCGCTCTCACAATAATTTGTTTGACTTTTATGCTTATTATTTGATATTTGTTCTTTTGTAAATAAACAAAAATCATTGCTACAAAAATAGAAAGGAAATCTATTTTGGAATATTTTTTATTATGTGTAATTTATGTATTGGTAATAACTGCTTTTGTCGCATATATGGTATTTTTGGGACTTGACAAAAGTGCAAATCTGCGCTTTTGCTGAAGTACGTAGTGTTAAAGCAGTTATGAAATATTTCATTTTTAATAACTTTCTCAGCGTACCTTGAACATCAAAAAAGGAAAACAAAAAAAAAAAAAAAAAAACTGGGATTTTTTAAAGTTTGTACGGTAGCACGATTTTGTTACGGAAAAATTTAGCACTTACGTAGTTGAAGAGAATGCTAGTAAATATAAGCAAGTTAAAGATACTAATATTTTTATGTGTAATAAAAGTTATAAGCACAGTCCATAATTTATGTGGTCATAGATGAATATTTCATTTGATGTGTAAGATCATGGAATGGAAATCCTAATATAACCCCCATTTTTTTCCTAGGGTGAGCATAAAAATAAATATCACTAAAATTCATTATATAGACCGAAATTTCTGAGCCGCAAATATAAAAAAAAAATTTTTTAACAAGCAAAAAATTACGAATTTATATTTAAATTTGATTTTTATAAGTTCTTCAGTTTTAAAAGTATTGCCTTTAGTTTGCCCCCCTACTTAACTTCTAATTAACGGAGAATATTTGTACAATATTTCAAAGGTCTGAATCGCCACTAATCACAAGTCTGAGAAAATCAATTACTAAAAGTGTAAAGATTTTTTTGCAAACAGTTTCTTCAATTTCTTCACGCTCAGTTTTATGAAAAGGATAATAGTTATAAATAAGTTTTGTTCATAAGTAGCAAAAATCAGAATATTCTAATAGAATCTGAGGGGCGTTTTAGTTTTCGCTTCTTTAAAAATCAGATATAGCGTTAAACCGGCAAAATTTAAATTTTAGTAAAATTCATAATAAAAGAAAATTATCTATAAAATTTTAACAAACTCATTGAATAAGCAAAGTTAATAAAATAATAAGACAATTACACCTATACAACTTTTATCAATTTTTGCACGCTCTATTAGCAAATCAAAAATGTGAACAATAAACACGCACATAACATTACATGAGAACAAATTTTTCGCATTTTAATTTACATTTACTTACTATTCTAATAGATTAAA
Source organism: Protocalliphora azurea (assembly GCA_932274085.1). Lineage (NCBI taxonomy): Eukaryota > Metazoa > Arthropoda > Insecta > Diptera > Calliphoridae > Protocalliphora > Protocalliphora azurea. Next base: position 123,044,943 of record OW026523.1, on the reverse strand, counting down.
TTGGCAAAAATATAGATAAGATGAATTTAACTCACCCCCGAAATTGCAACGCGTGTAGTGAGTTTTTAGCTGAAACACAAAATAAAAAATATATAAAAATGATTAGTAACGTTAATATATAATAAATTCGATAAAAAAAGAACACGGTTTATATGTGACTATATGTGTGTACATAAAATTTGCATATTTTGAAATATAAATCTCTCACACTCTTTTACATGCATTGTTTAAGAATCTGTAAACTTATGTGACTTACAAACAAAAATATACAAAATATATATACACTGGGAAGCATAAGTATGCATACGAAAATATAAAAAATATTATTTATGCAATTTTTTCATATATTCTTAAAGATTTTTTTTTTATAGTTTATATAAATTCTTAACAATATATTGGTTAATAATTAACATCAAAAAGGTAAATATATTCGCGGTTATTCAAGAAAATTTTTATAGCCCACACCACCATAGGCGGTTGGGGTATTATGTGTTTGTGTTGAAGTTTGTAACGCACATAAAAAATCATCCAATACCAATTAACTCAGAACCACTTTTTGAGTTAATCTAATGATGTCGGTCCGTCCGGCTGGCTGGACGGCTGTCCATGTAAACCTTTAGCACAAAGTACAGGTCGCAGTTTTGAAGATAATTCAATGAAGTTTGCCACGTAGCACTCTCATGACACAAGGACGAAGCCTATTCAAATTGGTTATGATCGGTTCATTATTTTACTTAGCCCCATACAAATGTCCTCCTGGAATAGGGGTTCAACGATCATAAATGACTTAAATATAGCAATATTTTAATGAAATTCGGTGTAAGAAAGTTTTGTACAAGTATCAATCTTTGTGCCAAATTTCATGAAAATCGGTCCATAATTGACCATAGCTCCCGTATAAAACCTTCTTCCAAAAATCACTTTAACGTGTGTAAATCACATACACTTCTTTTATATTTTATATTCGACACAAATAAGTTTTCACTTCTTTTATATTTTATATTCGACACAAATAAGTTTTATATAAGTAGAAATCATAATGACAAATTTTATGAGGATCAGTCCATAACTTACCATAGCCTCCATGTAAGCCCACTTTCGGGAGTAGCCCTAAAGTGTATAAATTCATATGTTAGTATTAACGTAATATTCTGTATTCGTATATTTTATTTCACACTTAGTAAAAGTATCGGTCCACAATTGTCCACATGTGTAATATAGGATCCCCCCACGGACATACGCAATGGTGTAGGGTATCATATGGTTGGGCTTCACTGAATATATCTTTCTTACTTGTTAATAAGTGCTTTGAACTTTCTTTTCCGCAATGGTTTTTTTTATGTAGGAAGCAGTGTTGCTAGGAGGTGAAAAAAAGCTAAAAAAGGCCAAAAATGTCTAAATGCTCCAAATAATATCAAAAATCTTTTTTTTTTATTAAGAAAATAACTTTTTCTTTTTCTCGTTAGATATTTTAATAAACTTATAAATAAACCATAAAACGGCTGCCAGCAAAATAACCCAATAAAAAATCACACAAAAAATTTCAACACAAACTTGGGTTGAAATTTTGTATGAAAAATTATTCAATATTTTGAATTGTTTTTCGTCATTTTGGACTTTAATTCCATTTTGATTAAGCATTTCCAAATTTTTGTATGATTTGTCATATTTATGTGTTTTTTTTTTTTTAATTATATAAATAATTGTAATAATCGATATAGTAAGTCCATAAAATTGGTTAAGTTATTTTTGATTTGGAGAAAATCAAAATATGACGGTATCTTTCATTCCAATCACATCATTTTGTACGTCAAAAGATCGGTTTGTACTTAAAACATCGCAGAAAAAGAAGTGAACTGAAGCAATTATTACAAATTTTCTTGAATAGTTGGGAATCTATTTATCTTTTTGAAGTTCATTTTTAACCGATATATTGCTAAGAATTTAAGCTATTAGATAAGCTATAAAAATTAAAAAACCTTAAAGGATTTATAAAAAAATTGCGTCAATAACGTTTTTTTTTTTTATAATTTCGTACACAGACTTCTGCTTTCTAGTGTACATTTATTGATTAGAAGCAAAGATGGAGAAAAAAAATGAATATTACTTTATCTGACATTTGTTGTAACTAAGCATTCACACACTCAAACTTGAGTATAGCATCCCCAATCACCTCTTTTTGCTTTTATGTATTAAATCTACTTCAAATGATATTCGATGATAAGAATGAAAAATTCAAATAAAATTACAAATTTTCTGTTTGTACTCATAGTATGCAAAATTCATGAAAATGTATGTGAGTATATGTTCAATGAGATGTGTAAGTAGAAATTGTATCTACAAATACCACTACCCACTACTCTGGTTTTGCTTGTTACAGCTCATATACGTACACACACACACACACAAAGATAATGTTTTGTAAACTTACAACCCTCCATAGAAAAAATTAAAAAAACGAAATCGTGAAATTTAAGAGAAGCAAAAAATAAAAAATAAACTAGAAAATATTACATACGCACATTGTAAAGTGGCAAACAGCATCAGCTGCTACCTTGACAACTGTTAGTATTACTAGTAATCAATGAATGAATGACTGAATGAATGAGTTTATATTGTAAAGTTAGATTTAGCTTATCGTTATCCCACAACAGCAGCAACAATAAGCGTTATACATTGACACGTAACAACAACCAAGATGAGAAAAAAAATTAAACGCGATTTTTTATTTTTATAGATTTTTTCACGCACGCATATCGATATAGGTACATTAAAATTTAACAACATAGACTAGCGAGGATAAAATGGAAAGTTCTTTGACGACAATAGAACATTAAGAGTTTTCAATACTCAAAATTACTTTCAAGCTCTTTAAAATAAGATATAAATTCAATACATATATCTAACAAGATATCTTGATTAGTTATCAGTTCAGCTTAAAATTATATTTGAATCATACCCCGTTTATATTTACGAAAAAAAATGGTTTTTAAATCTAACTAGTTATTTTGTTCTGGTTTCTAACTCATTTTTTCATAAAAGTAATTTAACTAGTTAAATGAAAAAAGCACTTAGGTCCGGTATTATACTGCTCACTTAGTGGCAAAATCGAACTTAAAGTTCTTAAAATTGTTTTATGATTGAAAACTTAAGTATTCTTTGTCAATCCCTTAAGGTTTCCTAAGTATGAAAATTGTTTGATGTCTTAAAACATATTTGTTGAAAATAAATAAAAATACAAAATCTAATAAAATTATCTGAAATTTTAAAAAGATATCAAAATACGCTCTAAATCTATCTAGCGTTACCGTTTAACGACTTTAGTCTCCAACTGCCCCTTTTTCAACCACCTGGTCACGTTTTTGGCCCCTTCTTTAAAATGGAAGTAAGTAGCGACTTTTTAAGACAATGCACTATATGTCGACAAACTAAGTTGTTTGAAATAACTCGACCCATTTTTTATTAATTTCAAAATAGAAATTAATTATTTTGAGATTGTTTCACAATATAATGACGTAAAAAACTGTTAAATAATAAAGTAAAAAGCATATTTATTTGTAACATTTTATTGTTAGGGGAATATATTGACATTATTTGAAAACAAAATTTAAGAACAAGAAAAAAGATTTATAATATATAATAGCTTTAGAAATAATAATATATTTTCATATTGATAGAATTTTGTTTCTGGTAAAAATATTCAAAATTATATAATTTTTTATTCAACTATATCAACATTTTTATTGAATCATAAAACTGAAACAAAAACATTGTTATCATGAACAAAGTGTTATTAAAATTAATGGATATTAACAATAATAACAGAATACGATTATAGCGGCAAAATATGGTTTAAGAACAAGGAAAAAGATTTATAATATATAATAGTTGTAGAAATAATGATATTTTTTCATATTGATAGAATTTAGTTTCTGGTAAAAATATTCAAAAATATATAACACCTTAGTTAACTATATCAAATTTTTTATTGAATCATAAAACTGAAACAAAAACATTGTTATCATGAACACAGTATTATTAAAATCAATGAAATTTAACAATAATAACACAATACCGTTGTAGTGATAATGCCGTAACCATATTTTTTCTTTGCTTGCATCTTTCAAGTTTTTTACATTTTTTCTTACATTTATGGTTTTTTTATTTTATTATTATTAATTTTTGGTGCCACAAAAAAGTAAGTTTGATATATATATAATGATTTTTGATATTACAATAAGCAAATAGGAATCTTAAGTAAAAGATATTCGATAAAAAAAAAAATAACATAACTAGGATAAAACATTTTATGATAAATATAATATATATGTATGATTTTTAATTAAAGACAAATGTTTGGAAATTTAGGGCCACTCTATTTTAAATACATAAAAATTTAAATCTCTTTATTTATTTTCTTGGCAACTTAAGTTTTAAACTGTAGAATAAAACAATACTTAAGGGTGAGTTTTTACTTTAATGTTTCTTAACTAAGTCTTAACTAAGTGTATACTTAACAATAAGAGAACAATATAAAATCGGGACTCATTTAACTTGTTTGTTGCTGTATTCAACAACAAATTTTGATGGCAATATTATGTAAGAAAATTTTATAAAATGAAAATATGAAAATATGACAATTTTATTAGTTTTATTTTTATTATTATTATAGTTTTATTTGGATACTATTTTTAAATAAAAGCATTTTGTGAAAAAATATGTATTTAAATAAAGCTCATTAATATTTTCTGATTGTGTAAAAAATATATATCGGTGTTTTACATCAAAAGTGCTAATGTATACGGACCGGTTTTCGTAAGTTGTTTTTTTTTTTTTTAATTTAGCTTGTTAAATTGTGCAAATGTAAATAAGATATTAAAGTAAAACATTGGAATACCAAGTCACTTACAAAAAACAATATAGAAATATTTGGTTGTTAGTCAATTGACAAAACACTATTCTAAATATTTTGCACCTCATCAGTAGATAGTTATGGAATGGTTTTTTTTTTTAATCTTCTATATTGAAAGACATTTTACTTTGGGTCTAATCTGGGCTTCTCATAATAATAGCACTCGGAAGTTGATTCAAATTACTTTTTAGCCCTCTGTCGTACTTCAACCTGAACCCAGTATCATAATAATGCTAGCAAGGAATAGGACACTTCTCACACAAGCACTTAAGTTAAGAAAGTACCCAGCAAACATGGTGTCAAACGTTTGGAATATGATGACTTTAATATTTGATATCAAATGTGTTTCTCAAACTTGTTTCAGTCTTGAATTTTGAGTTGGAATTCTAATTTAGAATTATTTGAGAAAAACGTTTGATAATTTGTATTTTCTCAATTTGATATCAAATATTATTATCAAATTATTCTCGAGCCTAAAAATAAGTTTAAAAATATTTGAAAACTAGTATTTTTTCAATTTGATATCAAATTTTATTCTCAAGTAATTCTCAAAAAAATTTTAAATTTAAGATAAATATTTGAAAAATTATATATTCACAATTTAATATTAAGTATTATTATCAAATGTTTGCTAAATATAAATACAAATTTGGAAATATTTAAAGAATGGAGTTTTCTCAGTTTGGTATAAAATGTTATTATAAAATCAATCTTAAGTTTTAAGCAAGTTTAAAGATATTTAAAAAATTAAATTTTTTAAATTTACTATGCAGATTTAAAACAAATGAAAAGAATTTAATAAAAAAACACACTAAAAATTGTATGCAAATAAAGAAAAAAATAAATAAAATTAAAAATGCATTTTTTTATTGATGTTCCAAGTTTGAAAAAAGCTTGAGAATTACATTTAGCAATGATTTGAGAATAATGACATTTCTCAATTTGACAATTAACTCCCCTTTTCTTGAGAAAGTTATTATTTTCAAAATATTTTCAAACCGTTTTTAGACGTTTGACATTGAGAGGGCTTGATTTCAAATCATTCAATTTGATATCAAACTTTTGTGTTTGTTGGATAAGCACAAACTTACACGAAAATGTATATATTTATACACAGAGGGTCTCCTATTCCATCAACTATTTATTTATATACTACATGTATTTGTTGTAGTTGTCTTATTTCATTTACGCTGGTATTACGCTTTCCACTGGGGCTCATATTATTCTAAACAAAAGAATAAAATGTTATGTCGCTCCAAACAACACATGAGACCATCATCATTTTGAATGTAGACGTGTGTTTAGGATGTAAAGTAGGTTTATTTGTGCATGTAAGTCTGTATATAGGTGTGAGTTAGTGTGTGTGCATAATAAACTTGCATGGAAAATATAAACCCCAGTTGGAAATTTAGAAATAAAATTTAATAAAAATGTGAGTACAAAAATTATATAAAATTATTATTTTTTTTTTTTTTAATTAAAGTAGCAAGTGTTATTAAAGAGTTTTTGCATTAATTATGTTAGAATACTCTTCAAAGGAAATATTGTTTAAAATGACAATAATTCCAAAAGATTTTGTATTGGGAAATTTTTTACAAAACATCAGGTGAAGTATATTTTCGCATGCATCAATGGTATTTCCTAAGTTCGAAACAGAATGGAATAAATATTCTTAGAGTAGGAACCATAGTTGCCATTCGAATCGAAATTGTTCGATTAATTATCATTATTGATTTTTCAATTAATAAAATTTTTCAGTTTACCATAAAAAATTATTCGATCGATAATTGTAGAATATTGCTATACCCAAATGAAAGTTTTGAAACTACGAGTACTTTTTTTTAATAATAACTTCAAACTATACAGGATTTTTTTTTACAACAATGTAAAAAGTTCATTGCTTTGCAAACATCCTCTGTGTCGAAAGTGAATTAAAAAATTTTGTTTCCAAATCATCCGATTTGCCTAAAAATCAAATCATCATAAAAAATGTTATTTGAATTAAGAAATTTGTTAGTTTTTCTGTATAATTTTATTAAATAAGGTAATATTTAATATTTTTGATCCTAAATAAGAAAGTATGCTGTTTATCATACTTTCGGAGGAATAAAAAAAATGTCTATATCATGAATTCCATGAAAGATTGGAGGAAAATGAAGTCTTTTGACCTTAGGTCTTCGGATTTTCTTCAAATTAAGCAGCCACTTATGCTATACTAAATTTCGAAAAACTTGTGATTTTTGTTTATGAAAAATTATCAAAACATATGAAGTACCTAGTTTTAAATATTCATAACTATTTTATTTGCAATCCGAGTTCACTGTAATAAAAACCATTGTAAGGACGATTGTATTCTCTTTAAATCTCATCATTAAAAAATAATATTTTTTTTATAAATGTGCATTTATAAAACAAGTGCATTTTTCACATGCATTTTCGGAATTGTTCTCCCCCAATGATGTTTAATTTTTTACTTCATTTTAAAAAGTAGTTTATTGGTTAAACAATTCAATTTACATTTCTTGACGGAAATATTTACTAATTTAAAAATTTTTAGAAAAAACAAATTTTTCCTTAAAAAAAAAATATTTTTTTTAATATCTTAGTATTTTGTACATTTTACATAAAGAGTGTGTAAATAATTGCATTGTAAAATGTCCCGAGAAACCCTTTTTAGGGATTTTGATATAGGAAGATCATTCAAATGATGTGCGTTAATGATTGGATTATGGAAAAATAAAAAAATTAATAAAATTGTATCCCAATTTGGATTTAGTTCCTTAATATCGATGGAAGAATCATAAATACTATGTTTAGGCAAAGAAAAAGCTTAGAATCTGTTCACGAAATGGGTCTAAAAAAATCGCCATTTTGAGCTTGTTATGTTACATTTTACACAAAGAATCTACAATGGTGTGGGTCAATTTGTTCGACTAAGAAACAAGCGAAAAATCGTATAGCAAAACTGAAACCTACACAGACATCTAAGAAAATTTCCTCAGAAACCACGGGGGAAAAATTAAAACATAGCTTCCGCCGAGAGATACAAAGATTTCATTTTGTGGTATAAAAAAAAACTCAATTATATATCTCGAGAAACATTTTTTTAAGATTCTGTTATAGAAAGACCACTCAAATTATGCGCATTGATAATCAGATTACGACAAAATAAATAAAATTATATCCCAATTTAAATTTACTTCCCTACAAGCGATAGAAAAATCATAAGTACCATGTTTAGGCAAAGAAAATGCTCAGAATTTTTTCACGAAATGGGTCTAAAAAAATTTATAATTTCGAGCTTGTTATGGAATCAAAAATATTTTAAAATGACAACTTTTGTGAATTTTTATGTCATCCAGCGGGAGCTAGGTTTTGATTTTAAACCTACAGTATCTTGGGAGTTTTTTTCAGAATTCTAGTGTACAACTTAAAACTTATAAAACTAGATACCTAAATGTCCAAATTAATTGATTTCAAAAATATTTTAATGATATTTATATTCACTATTTATATTCACTAAATTAAATAATTCAAAAATAAAATTTTGGTTATAAACTCATTAGATGCATAAATGCATTTGCAATTTTTCAAGTGCATTTTTTGAAGAATTTCTTTAATAATAAATTTTTAAGAAGAAATTGCGTTAAAACTTGACAATTTTATTAGTTTTATTTTTATTATTATTATAGTTTTATTTGGATACGTACACGCAGAGAAAAAATATAGGTGTAGTGCCATAAGAGCAATATATTATAATTTGAATATATGGTCACAGCCAAAAATAGATATGATTATAAATAATAATTGCTATTATTCCATTTTATCATATTTTGTCCGATTTTATGGTCGTTTTTTTATGTTGTGATGCCAGTTTTTTATATTTGATTTCATTTTGTTATATTATTATCATTATTATCATGTTCCATTTTATCATATTATTATCCAATCATTTTTCATTTCATCACACTATTTCATCTTAGCACATATTAAAATAAAACACATTAATTAAAAATTATTTTTATAAACTGTTTACTGAGTAATACATTGTGCCATCATGTTTTGTGCAATATGTTTTTTTATTAACTAAATCCTTTAATAGCAGTTAATCAGAATATGGAAACAAACGTTAAGAAACCAAATATATTAAAAAACAAACAAGTTATTAATTTGTCAACCATATTTGTAAAAAATATTTATTTTTACCATTATATTGTTATGGGAATAATAGTATTAATATTGTTTGAAAGAAAAATAATGCTTAACAACAAGGAAAAGATTTAAAATATATAATAATTGTGAAATTATGATATTTTTTTATACTAATATAATTTTATTTCTGGTAAAAATGCTCGAAAACATATAATTTTTGTAGTCAGCTATGTTAATATTTTCCTTGAATGTAAATATCAAATGATAAAACTGAAACAAGAGCATTGTTATCATGAACTCAGTATTATTAAAATTAATGAAAATTCATAATGAGAACATAATTCAAATTTATGAACAACATGCAAACGCGATAAAATTTGTAGCTAATCAATCCAAACCTGGAGACTCCATAATTGTTCTTGGTGACTTTAATATTCCAAATATTAAATGGTGCGAAACTCCTGATTCATGCTTTTTAAGCCCATCAATAAGATCGGAAACATCTATTGAATTACTGGATGCTATTGCTGATTTAGGATTATTCCAAATAAACAACATAGTAAACAAGCTTAGCAAACTACTTGATCTTGTATTTGTTGATCAACCTGAAGAAATTAATATTCTTCGCATTAATCCATTATTAACACCTGAAGATGCGTATCACTCCACTCTTGAAATAAGCGTATACGTCGAAAGAAAAAATTGCACATGGACCGCCTTGGACTACAAAGCAGCTCAATGGCTTAAAAAATTTGAAAAACAAACATTATAGAAAATACAAAAAATCCGGTTTATCTATTGATTATATGAGGTACTCCATATCAAGATCAGTTTACAATTCGGAAAATATCAAATGTTACAATAATTATCTTTTTAGGGTGAAAAGAAACTTTAAAAATAATCCAAAATATTTTTACCAGTTTGTAAATTCTAAGCGTCGAGTCTCTGGATATCCGTCCATGATGAAGTTTGGAGATAAAGAATCCTCAAACGATGCAGATATTTGCGATATGTTTGCTGCTTTCTTCTCATCCGCCTATTCTGATAAAGATTCACATGAACTTTCCAATTATCCATATCCAATTCCAGCTGCAACCCTTATAAATTGTCCAACATTAGATAAATCGATGGTACTGAGAGCTGTACAGAATCTAAAACATTCTGATAAATGTGGACCTGATGGTGTTCCAAGCTGTGTTTTTATAAAATGTTTACATTCATTTGTTTAAATCCGGTAGCAGATCCAACATTTCCAATTATAGAGGTATTGCTAAATTAAGTGTTATTCCAAAACTTTTTGAAAGATAGTTACTGAAATCCTTTCGCATCAAGTTGTATGTTATCTTTCGCCATTTCAGCATGGATTTAAAAAACAATGTTCCATTACTACTAACCTTTTGGAGTTCACAACCTCAGTTATAACCCCATTTGATTCCGGTTTACAGACAGACGCAATATACACAGATTTCATAAAGCCTTCGATAAAGTAAATCACGATCTCCTACTGTTCAAATTGGATAAACTCGGATTTTCTCCTGTTTTCCTTAAATGGATTTCCACATATCATAAAAATAGATGCCAATGTGTATTATTCAGAGAATGTACATCAAAAACCATTCCTGTTTTATCTGGTGTTCCACAAGGTAGTCATCTCGGCCCCTTATTATTCCTAATATTTATAAATGATTTACCAGCTTGCATTAAGAATTCTAGAATATTAATGTATGCTGATGATGTAAAGCTGTTCCATAGCTTTAACTATTCCTATCAATGTTCCTTACTCCAATCAGATCTTGACAATCTTTATGATTGGTGTATGATGAATCTAATGTATCTGAATTTAAAAAAGTGTAAACACATGATGTTCTATAGAAGAAGTCCAGTACTCTGTAGATACAAAATAAATGAATATCAACTTGATCTAGTCGAAGAATTTCTTGATCTGGGTGTGTTGCTTGATTGTAAACTATCCTTTAACTCCCACGTTTCGCAAATCGTTAATAAGGCAAAAGGAGTTCTAGGTTTCCTCAAGCGCTGGGGAAGAGAGTTTAATGATCCTTACGTTTCCAAGCAATTATTAATATTTCTTGTAAGACCAATCCTGGAATTTGCTTCCGTCGTCTGGGATCCTCAATACGAAGTCCATATAAAGAAAATTGAATCGGTCCAGAAACAATTTCTCTTATTTTGTCTTCGTAATCTTCCATGGAATCCTAATATTAATTTACCATCATATGAAAGTCGATTACAGCTTATTGATCTCCCTACTCTTGAAAGTAGGAGAAAATATATGAATATTTCATTTGTAATTAATTTAGTAAACGGTTCAATTAATTCTGAGTTCCTGCTTCGTAAGATCGAATTCGTAATCCCAAATCATCCAACTAGAAATTACACTCCTTTAAAAATAAAATATTTTCGAACCAATTATGCCAACTTTGATCCCATGAGACGTATATGCAATCAATTCAACAGTTTCTATCCATATATTGATTTCTCATTAAATCCAATCCGCATTAAGAGGATTATTTTTAACTTAGTTAAATAATAAGTTTTTGTTATTGAATGATTATGAAAATATTTTATTGTTAATAGCTTTAAGAATAATATATATACTAGCCTGTAAGAAATTGTAATTTCATTGGCTATTAAATAAATAAATAATAAAATATTGTTGTAGTGACAGTGCTGTAACCACATTTTTTCTCTGCATGTATTTTATAAATTTTTTACAAACCAAAAAATTGTTTTAAAATATTTTTTTTTTAGCCTAAAACACAACAATATTTGAATAAATGGTTTTTGTATGAGAAAATTTCTCGAAATTTTTTAGAAAAAATATTTGAAATACCACAGATTCTCGTCACGATATTGTCTACCCAATATATTAAGTTTATATAAGAAAATATAAAACCGAAGGAGAAAGTTTTCGAAAATTCATCATAAAAAAATGCATTTGCATTATACATGCATTTGTTTCCTAATTAAGTTATAAGGAGAGGACTTAATCACCTTTCCAATGACTTACAAATTAATGAAATCGGGCTTTTACTTCAAAATGTATGAATAAATAAAATCACATAAATAGTGAAATATTTTCACTTTTTACGAAATTAAAAAAATTATAATAAAATCGTTAATTTTCTGAATATTTTTAAAAAATTAAAATCGACATGTAATTGTAGTTTTACAAAACTATATTATTTTTCATATATGATATCTCATGGAATTCATGGTATGTAAAAAATCCTTACAAATATTCTGTGGAATCTGGGAATATTTTGGAATCTAATTTAAAAATAAAACGATCAAAAATATTGTAGTCTTAGACTTAATATTCTTTAATTTCCATACATTTGTAACCTTATATTAAATTTTTTCTCTCTTTTAAGTCTTTACCTTGTTTAGATAAATTATCTGATATTCATTAATATAATCGCATTTTTAAATTTAATATGTCACTCGAAAAGCGAAAAATCAAAAAAATGACATTTTGTTAGTAAAAATTGAATTTGAAATACGAACTTTAGTAGGTACATACTTCTTTCATGGATACATGCATATATACATACATTAATTTCAGTCCCGATAACAATGTCCGACTGTCCGCCCTTCTATTGAAATGGCGTTTCTGAAGGCTCCCCAAAATTTGCGGATATGAAAAAATGTTTTTTTTTCAAAATAACCAACTTTTTACGGAACTGATTTTGTCAGTAAATTCTAAAGGAGGAAATCATACAAATCGGTTCACTAAAAACCTAGATATATATAAAAGCCCAGAAGATATTTTCAACGCTTCATTGTGTAAATGCGTCAAAAAAATTTTCAACATTTTCGGAAGTGGGCCTTATGAAAGATACTGTAATCAATTTTGAACCTATACTATAGGACTTCAGCACTATGAATTCAGCTTATATAAAAATTATTAGTGTCAAATATTATCGCAATTCTAAGAAATTTTGTGGAACTTATTTATTTTACATTGATTTTTTAATTGGGCCTTACAAGAAGCTAATGTGGGCTGATTTTCGTGAATCGGTTTATTTTATAAAAAATAACATATTTAAGGCATTTACGAACTGTAAACTCTAATTCGGAAGGGCGATTGCACAGTTCATAGTTGAAATAGCGGACCCATCATGACCAATTTCAGTGGGTATCTTCAAAATTAAATCCTGTACTGTGTTTAAAAGGATTGCCTATTCCTATTAATTTATGGAAAATTTTATGGTCCATTTTACTTATTTGATGCGCTTTTATATCTTCCTTACAAAAGATGAAATATACACAGTTCTCGCATTCATGTCACAATATTAATTTCTAGAAAATCACTACTAAATACGAATTTTTTAAACGAAAATCAAAAAATATTAAATGAAATACGTAGTTTAAAAAAAAAATTCAAATCATTAGAAAGATTTAAAACTGAGAAAAAATTTTTCAAAAAAAGTTTCCGTTTTAGAAAAATATTAATAAGGTAAAGGATATACTAAATAAGCTTAATATTCTATGATTTTAAGCAATTTTTACGAAGTCCCAAATATTTCAAAAAAATTTTCACATCCGCCAGAGGTTCATGCTAAGATTAATTGAAATTCTTCTCGATGAAAAAATATAGAGATGAAAATAAAAATTGATATTTTTAATAAATGCTTTCAAATTGAAATAATGCAAAATCATGTTTAACATATATTTTATTCCTACTTATTTAAATTACGAGTATTTCAAAATCTTTCTATTTTCCACTGGGCATATTCTCTACTTTTCAATTGGTGGTGGATAAGTTTTAGCTGAAATAGTTAAACTTTGATGAAATCATTAAACATTCTTTTCGATTTGTTTGTTGCGCCATAATACAAACATTCACATAAATGTATAAATGTATGCAGCAGTTGTACTTGTAGCACAGTAACACTAACATCGATAACAGCAGCAGTTATAACCCATGTGTACGCAATTTCATTTATGCCAAAACGACATTTTAATGCCTTTTTTAGTCTTTTTATTTTTTATTTCGCAACCGTAAAGGGCTTTAGTGTAGCAAATTTTTATTTCAAAATTTTACAAGTATTTTTCCTGTTCTTATTTTATTTTTCTTTTTTTTTTACGCATCTCTTGTTTTTATTATAATACAATATAATGCACAGTATCACATTTATCTAAACTAAAACGACAAAAATACGAAAATTAAAATTTATTAATTGAAGAAATTTTTTTCGCATTTACTAGTAAACATAAAAATAACACTTAGAATATCGGAAGGTGGCTTTTCAAAATTGAAGCTTTTAGAATATATATATATATATATATATATATATATATATATATATATTTACATATACAGATTTTTGTGGTTAGATACTGCCACGCCTACCTTTTATGTATTGATTTTTCTAATGAAATTTATAAAAATATGTACGAAATTCACACAAAAAAAAAGAAGTATATTTTTTTTCAGTATGGTAGTGGCAGTGATTCTATCCGCCCATTTTTATCCTAGTCTACTAACAAAATAAAAAATTTCACTTCAATATATTCAAAACTACATTTTTTTTTTTTTTTTTTTTTTTTATAAAACTGTCAAATGTGACACTGTTTATGTAACAAAAGTAAAAAGCATAGAATTCGGCATAGTAAATACTTGTACTTACAAATACATTGTTGTTGGTAAGTATCGTAAAGTATAACGATTTTGGTTTATTAGTTTTAATAGGTTTTACGAGCACCAAAGAAAATTGTTTGTAGCGTATCGGTTTTTATAATCATCAATAAAGTGGCTATGTGTGGAACGTGTAGGATTTTCAATTTTGAAAAGTAATTTGAAGGTAAGAATAATAACTTGTACTTCTATTAAATATAATAAATACTTTTTTAATTTTTTAAATGAAATTGAAAATAATGTATAGATTTTACTCAGTACATCCTTTCACTTTCTTTGTGATGATGTCAAGTCACTCTTTCACTTTCGTCTTGTTTTATAGAAATCAGTTAACGTAAAAGTGTAAGTCGTATTTACATACATACAAACAAACTTACAACACACAATTGGAACCAAACCAGACTTATAAGTACTTCTGTCTACCTTTACCCCAACAAATATAAATACAGTTGTATGTAGACACACTTATATGCATATAATAGTATCTAAAGCATTAAGAAGCAAATGCACTATCAACCCTTAAGCTTGCAAGTCTAACCCTTTTTTTGTTGTTTTTGTGCATATTTTTTATCTTTTTTTTCTTTATTGAAAGCCTTATACGAGCAGACATGTCTACTTTATTTTTGTTCACGTATATTTTCAAAATCATAGACCATACTCTGCTTCACTTTTTTTGAAGTGCATCTTAAGATTTGAACACTGTTGGATTCTTATTTTTTTCTGAGTTTTGTGCTACCCCTCAGTAAGTTGCTTGCATTTTTTATTATAATTGTTGTTGGTAACCCATTCATGCTTACAGCAGTTTGCTTTTCTGTGATTTTTTTTCTGCTTCTTCAAGTAGCCTCAGTTGCAGTTTTCCCTACTTTCGCTTATATTTTTCTTATGAACTGAGAAAAAAAAAAGAAAGAAAGTGTTGTATGTTTGTATGTGCAGGTTTTTAACAATGATGACGACTACTTCAACATCTTTTTTTTTCGTTACTGGTTTTTTTAAACAAAACAGTTTTCCACAAGGTCCTTGTTGAAGCATGATATCTTTTTGCTCCGTCTGTAGAGTTAAGTGAAATACGAGAGTGGTTTAAGAATTTGTTAAAGTAAAAAAAAAATAGCAGATGGAGCCAACATGAAACTCTTCAAAAGACGGCGCAGAGGATAAATTTTGAAAGACCCTGTCGCATAATTAGATTCAGTAGAATTTGATCGACTCATAGTGGGGTAGAAATGCCGAAAATAGCGCTTAATTCAAGTAAGGGCTACAAGGCTTTACTTATAACTTTGCTGTAATAAATAGCTTATAAGCAGATCAAAAAATGTATTTTTTTATATATATATTTTTTTTAGGCTAAACCACTTTCTGTCCGGTTGTACGTGCATCGAAAGATAACAATGCAATTTCGTATATGTTTTTTTTGCGCCAATAGTATAGCATTTTAAAATTGATCATAATTAAACCATATGCTTATAAAAGTCTTAATTGATATACACGCGGAAAAAAATATAGTTGTAGCGTCCATAATCTAAGAGTAACATATTATGCTGATCCCAGAGATTATAAGTAATAATTGTTATGATTCCATTTTTGGATATTGTGTCCGATTTTATGATTCGTTTTTTCATATTATGATTCCAATTTCACATATAATTGTACAATCTTCCTTCATCTTAATCCCATTCTATCAGATTATGAATTGATGTTATAATATTAATATGCTTGGAACATATGATCATAGCGAAAAATAGAAATGATTATAAGTAATAATTATTATGATTCCCTTTTGCCATATTTATGGTTTGTTTTTTCATCTTATGATTATAGTTTTACATATAATTGAACCATTTTACTACATCATTATCAAATTCTGTCAAATGCTCATAGGCCTTATCGAAGGCTTTAAGATGTTATAGAAGTATTTGATATCGGATGGGAAACAAAAATGTTGCAAGCGATTAAAAACGTGCATGTTTTTAGAAGTTACAGATTTATTTCAATAAGAATCATTTTCTGAGACGATTTAATAATGTGCGTCCATCTGACTGGCTGCATGGAGACTAAAAATATTGCAAACAAAAAATTGATATTTAAAGCTATATATTTTAAAGAGTATTCCAAGTAAAAGGATCAGTAATGAATACGGAGAGTCACGTCAGCGAAAAATTGAAAATAAAATTGCTAAAGAGAGTGCAAGAGAGAATTTTTCACTTTACTAGATTTCAGACTGATCGTACCCATTATTAGTTTAATAATATTTATATAATTTGTTCATTCATTCATTTATAAATTTTGAAGATTTTAGTTTATAGCTTTCATAGTTATGAAACACAAAAGTTTATTATTGCTCAAAACAAGTAGTAAAATCAAAAATTTAAAAATGTTTTTAATCGGAGTATACTTTATTTTGACTGATTTAACATATATCCAAATTTCGTTATTCTACGACTTTTATATCTTCTGAAATTTGCAAAAATAAGTTGAGTGTATATATGGAAGTTTTATGGAAATATAAAACATATATATTACATATATTACAACAATCAGCCCTCTACTAAAAATACCTTTGATGGACGCAAACAAAGGTGTAGAGTATCGTTATGGCCAGGCTAGACCGACTCCAACATTCTTATTTGTCATACCCTTACCAAAAAAGAATTCTTAATCTTATATAGAAGCTCCACAAAGTTAGAAAATGCCTTTTGACCGATATCTGAGTTACTAATCAACAAAATCGGTCCATTAATGGCCGAGATATCGTGGAAAAATTAACAAATTAGTTACTAAGATATCGGTCAAAACACATTTTTTGACTTTGTGGAGCATCTATATAAGCTTAAGAATTATTATTTTTTGTACAAATCTGTCGCAGATATTTTTTCTAAAACAACCGAGTTATAGGCAAAAATCTGAAAAAATATTAAAATATACACAACAAACATATATAAAAACATTGCAACGACTTTCAGTGTTGTAGTTTTTTTTATAAGCAAACAATAGTTGTTGATTGTATATTCATACAAACAATAATTTTTTATGTATGTTTGGACGTTTTTTGGTTGGAAATAGAAACATTGCAATGACTCAGAGTTCTTGTTTTTTGTATAAGTATGTAACTACATGTAAAAGTATGCATATAAATTTAGTAATCATCAGAAGCTATCAGTGTTGTTGTTGTTGTGTTTTTTAAGGAAGTAAGGCTTGCTATGATAGTTTAATTTTGTGTTTACATTTTTGTAACTTGGCAAAAAAAAATTTAGATTATTTTTTAAGTATAAATGTAAAGATATGAAAGCATACTTAAGGTATAAAAGATTCGGTATATCCGAATACAGCGCTCTAACTTTTAATAAAACTGACTTATGGAGAAATAAGTTACATAGGTATGTAATTCGACTGTGATCAAATATGACCCACAGCAAAGGCTATTATTATATTGTTAGCATTAATCATCCATATGATTGATTATCATCTTCAAACAAAATTATTTCTTATGCAAACCTAAATTTCCCAACTATCCTCGTTTATTCAACAATTCTACAATAAGAACGACCCCAACCTTGCACTTGATAATTGTCTTGAAAAAAAGTTATGCCTTATCATCATATTTGCACCTCTCAAACGTCCTTCAGCCCACAAAAGACCCCAATTTAATATACATTACTACTTGCAAACAAACACACACAAATACAGCATACAAATACATATATTACATAAATACTTGTACCGATTTTGCTTAAAGTCTCGTCTTTTGTACTCACTGACACAAACATAACAATCACATATATGCATACCTTTAAAACACATACAAATTTACATACACACACATATGAATGTAAGCATAGACTTTTGCCTAGTAGTGCAAGTGCACTTTTTATTTCTATGAACCCTTCTACCCCCACACAACAGACGTGACAACAAAAACAAACGGTAGAATAAAATAAAAAAAAACAATCTTTAATAACATGCGACGACTATTACGATGCAGCTGATGATGATGTTGACGACGACAATCATTAACATTTCACTTTCTTTGCCGTGTGTTATTTACTTAAAATAATAAAACATAAAAGCAACTGCATCTATGAATATATGTTTATACATCCATATATGATAATATAAAATGTTTATGGTTTTGCACAATTGTGTTTGAATCACTTCTGCTTTTTCTTTCCCCTAATGAATCTGTGCTTTTTATTATGGTTTGTATGGATTTTTATATTTAATTTTCTAAATATCTTGTGCTTAACTTACAAACACCTAGATGTTTCTACGTGCATATATATTTGTATTGCATCATTATAACTTTGGGTTGGTAGGAAATTAATTTCTTTCCTACAAAAACGTAAGTACGTAAGGTGGGAACATTTTTTCTTTAGTATTTGAAAGTTAAATAATCCAAATTTTTAAACTGTCTTTATGTCCAGTTTTTTTGGTGTTATCAGCTAAAATTTGCTATTAAAAACAAATTGTAACTTCAAATGATTTTCACTCTTTATCCCATCTAATACACAATATTAGTTTTCTTACTCTCCAATTGTATGGCAGCACATGTAAAAAGATAAATGCAAATATGTTTATATAAATAAATGTGGGATCATTCAAGCAACATATGTAAATGCAACTAACATTAGGGTTTTATATTTCTTAGTTACTTTTTATTTCAACTAAATGAAATGGTAGTGGTAGCAGTGGCAATAATGGTGATGTTAGAAGAAAAATAAATATGTAAGAAAGTTAAAATGTTTCCCTATTATTTATTTGGTATCAATTTTCAGCAGGTGTGTGTGGAGTTTTAATATGTCTATGTATTTACACACATATTAATATATAATGCACGTACATAAATATGTACATATATTTGAATGTGACTATAAGTTTGCATTCATGTGTTCCTTTGCATTTATATAAATTCAAGTGCATGTCGCCGTCGTGTTAAGTGCTTTGTTGGGGTGTTTTTTTTTTTATTACTTAATGTTGCTGTGTGTGTTCAATTTAACTTGACACAGGATAACAAGTAGTACGGGGAATTCCCTTACAGGACATACATGTACATTTGTATATATTTTTTGTTCTTTCCCCTCGGTTCCTACATGTATTTATTTGTAGAGATTTTTTCTTCATTTGTTTTTTTATTACGGATGTTGTATTTATTGCTTGTTAGTTGGTGGTTGATTCTTTGATGTGATGTGCCAAAGCAGTTTTATGACACTTTTTGAAATGTGCTTTATAAATTATAAAGTAAATACTAGTTATGATAAAACAGCTTCTCTAAATAGTAAACAAAAAGTTAATAATATCGTTTTCCATAATGAATTAAGCACTTGTCACTACAACAATATTATGTTCTCGTTATTAATATTCATTAATTTTAATAATATTGTGTTTCAAACAAAATTTTATATAGTTCACTATAAAAATTTTATGTTTTTGAATATTTTTTGCAGAAACAACATTTTATTAATTAAAAAAAATATATCACTATTTCTTCAACCATTAAAGATTGATAATATTTTTCCTTATTATTAAACCAGAACTCGTTTTCAAACCATACATATAAATATGGTTTTTACAAATATGTTTGAAAAATTCATAACGCGTTTGCTTTTGAATATACTTGTTTTTAACGTTTATTTTCTACCTTCATTATAATAGTTAATATAATAATAACTATTAGCAAATAGTACAATTAATAAAAAATATTTTGTATTATATTGCACAATATATGAACAAAATATAACGGAACAAAATAGTGAATTTTCCAACTTTTGACGTAAGTTGGTAGCTTTGAGGCCATTATATTACTATTATTAAATGACCTATATCAACATTTTATATATCGTTGAATTGGTAAATAAGTCTATTTTTATATTCTTTTAACATTTTTAAAGTATAGCCATTTTTCATGCCAATTTCAGAGTGCTGACTTTGAATATTTTTCACGTCTAGACGAATTGAGATAATCCCAAAATTCTTTCAGCATATTATTTTGAAATATGTAGAAAATTATAGAATATTTTAAAAAAATTTTTACCTCATATATCTCCGGACTTATTCCCAAAAAACGAAAGAAAGTCGAGCCAAAAAATCAAAAATTCAAAATTCAAGCGTAAATATCTTTTTAACTGTAAGAGATAACTTATATGAGTAAGCTTATTTTTTCTTTATCTTGCCAAGCACTTTCCAGAAATATAAAAATCTTTAAAATCGGACTTCATTTGTACAAGTTACGATTTTTTTTAACTTTTACATACTCGAGGTAGTCAACTTTGACACCCTGTAGCTTATCTCGTGTTATCACAGGGTGACTACAAGATGATTTTTCTGAAAGCTTAGGTCCTCCTCTACAACTCTTACATACATTTCAATTTGATCCGACCAGTAGTTTAGGAGATTCAGATTTATTACCAAAAAATTTGCGTTTGACCCCACTGTGCGTCTCCACGAAGAAATTTTTATTTCCTAACATATGAAATTTTTATTTTCAACTTTATGTTAAGGGGTAGGGAACATGTATATGAGAAACTTAAATTTTAATTTGCCTTTTTTACCGAAAATTTTAATTTGTTTTCCGTTTTTATTTTTCACTTGTCTTTTTAAAACAATATTAATTAATTTTGCACCTCTTTTCGTAAAAAAGAGCAAAATATTAAAAAAGGAACAACAAATTTGACGGTTTATGTTAAACATTATTGCCCAACTTTGTGTTTAAACATTTATTGCGAAATAAATTGCGCAATAGATTTCTTATTGGTGCACATGTAACATTTTATAGAGAGAATTCTCTCTCTCTGACAATTGCCAATATTAAAATGTTTACGTGTAGACTAGGGGTTATTAATTTTTACATTCTCAATTTTGTTTTGCTGACTTGTCAAAAAGAAGATCGATAAATGAAGCTATAGTGTCTATATGGCCCTAAAATTTTTAAGAAGTTTTAATTGGGATTTATTAAAATTATTACACCAAAGTTCGCACACGGTTGTAATTCCATTTGTATTCTTTACAGGTGAATGGGAAAAATAATGTGTTCTGAAGACCGATCATTAGAACTTTGGAATATTTTTCAAAATTGATACACAAATGCCTGTGTAATAAGTAATTTGTTGAACTAAGAAAAAACAAGTACTAATGTTTCCAAAATTATTAAATTAAAAAATAAATAGTAGCAATTTTTAAATACAAGTTCTTTTTGAAAAAATATACATTTTTCTTTTACCCTAAAATATAGATATCATATACAAGGTTCTTGAGAATGCCGATTACGACTTTGTAAAGGCACGGATCCAATATGTAAGATACATTTTTTTTATTATTTCATTTTAAATAATCACATTTGACAGATTTGCGGTCTCTGAATACGAATATGTTTTTCGATGTTCCGTATTCGAAAATGCGAAAATGGCAGATCAAATTTGGCCACGATTCTTAAATTTTGGGCATAATTAAAATAATTGGTGTATATATAAAATATATATCAAATATTTGGGGGGCGCTTATCACAAATCTGCAATAAACAATAAGCAATTCAAATTGAGAGATTAAATAAGGCGGTCACAAAATTCATTTTACAACTTGCGGAAATTTTAAATAATCGCACTTGACAGATTTGTGGTCACTGAATACGAATTTGTTTTTCGATTTTCAGAATTCGGAAATACGACGGACTATAAGTAGCTAAAAGGAAAAAGATTTGTAATATATTACACTTGTCAAATTGAGGCATATTTTTCAAATACGGCAACAATTTTCCCTAACAGCTTTGAGTTATAGCTAAACCTTCATTTACTATTTTTACTTAGATTTTCGTGTTTTATTGGACACTAAAGTATATTTTGTTGTTGTTGTTATCGATATGGCTTCATCAAGAAGATGTTGTGTGCTTAATCCAGATTGTGTTTGTTATATTTGTGGTGAGTATATATTTGAAAAATATCGAAAACCTATATCGGACTTTATGAAAACTGCGTAATATCAATAATTTAAAATAAAATTGTCTATTCAGGACAAACCATGGGTTCCTCATATTGTATACCAGAAAAATGTGATATGTCTACCGTTATGATTCAGTAGAAAAAAGGATGCAATAAAGTTCGTAACATCCATGATTTGGCGAAAACATCGAAACCATCACGACGACTGCTACTTTTACATTGCGAAAATAAACGTAACAAACAACACTATTGGTCACAAAAAGTTTGTCTAGTGCGGGAAGAGCTAAAAGTTGGTACAAAACATATTATAAGCGTGCCTTTAGTTAGCCAAGACCGCATCACACTTCCACCTCTTCATATTAAATTCGGCACAATGAAACGGTATGTGAAGGCGCTTGACAAAAGTGGCGAATGTTTCAATTTTCTTTCACGCAAGTTTTCAGGATAAAGTACAGAAAAATTTAAAACTGGTATTTTTGATGGGTCACAGATTATGCAACTCGCAAAAGATCCTAATTTTGTCAAATTAAAGACAGAAATCCAATCCAAAGATTGAAATTAATTTGTTTTGTTTATGAATAAATTTCTAAGTAAAAAAAATCTGACGACCATTTCGAGCTTCTTGAGTGCATGCTATCGAACTTTCAAGAGCTAAGTTGCAATATGAGTATAAAAATACACTTCCTGCGCTTGCATTTAGACCGATTTTCACAAAATCTGGATGATTTTAGTGAGAAGCAGGATGAAAGATTTCATCAGGATCTTCGGACAATGGAAGAGCGTGGGGCTTACATATAATGGCAGACTACTACTGGAGTTTGCAACCAGATCTACATAAAGTCGTTCATTCAAGGAAACCTTATAAAAGATCATTTGATAATGTTCGATAGAAATGTGTTAACATATATATTAATATTTTGTCAAAATAATAAAACTGTATATTCAAAAAGTAAAGCAGCCAGCAATCTCTTCTTCTCCTCTCCTCTCTCAATTACTTTTTACCTAGTTAGAGCCATAGAAATGCCCAATAACAAAAGAAAAAATAAAGGAAACAAGAATTTTGTTTACCAGTGTAATAGTTGTAAAAATAGTGATATAAAATTTTATTTCTATTAAAAATGTTCAAAAGCATAAAACTTTTATTGAAATCTATATAAAAAATTTTGTTGGAATTAAAAATTAAAAGATAAAATTGAAAGAAAAATATTGTTATTATAAACACAATATTATTAAAATCAATGAAAAATAATAATGAAAATCTAATATTGTTGTAGTGATAATGCCGTAACAATGTTTTTTCTCTGCGAGTAACAATTAAAAAAAAACATATTTTTATGAAAACATCAATTTTAAAAAGAGGTTAACTTGTAAGTAAGTATAAATTTTCTAAAAATGTTTTTAGAAAACTACATACTTTTAGAACATGTAATCCTTTTTTAAAAATATAAACTTTTCCAAAATCTACTAATTAAAAAATAAAAAAAAATCATAAAATGTCCCAACTTGAAGGAGATTTTTGTTAAAAATTATCTAAAAAAAATAAATAAAAGTG
Organism: Protocalliphora azurea; assembly: GCA_932274085.1. Classification (NCBI taxonomy): domain Eukaryota; kingdom Metazoa; phylum Arthropoda; class Insecta; order Diptera; family Calliphoridae; genus Protocalliphora; species Protocalliphora azurea. Next base: position 123,020,746 of record OW026523.1, on the reverse strand, counting down.
AAAATCGTTGCAAGTAAGAACCAATTTTTAAAACAAATATAAATTTTTAAGAAAACGTTAATGTAAAAAAGGTGCCAATATTGAAAAATAATTTCTTAAAAAAAAAATGTTAGGAAAAAAATTATCAAAAAAAAAATTTTTATAAAATCATAATAAGGTGAAATTATATAAAATTCGGCACTGTCGAAAACATGTATGTTGTTCTCTTTTTTAATTTAATTAATTTAAAATAAATTTGAATATATTTCCTACATTTAATGGATACAATGGATTAAAACGTGGAATATCTAATATTGTTTTACAAAAGTAACATAATGAAACGACTAGCGACATTAATAACATTTCATTGAACCTTACCTTTCTCTAACCATTTTTTTTTTTTTTTTTTTTTTTTTTGTTTAATTTAAATAATTTTAAAATTTATTTTAATCTCACAGCCAGAGTTGCCAGGAGATGGGAAAAAAAGAGTCTAAATTGAATTTAAAAAAAGGTCAGAAAAAGCCAAATGCCCCAAGAAATAAGGCTAGAAAAATGCTAATATGTCTTTTCTTTTTCATTAAAAAATATTTTCTCATTTTTTTAAAGATATTATAATAAATTTATAAATGAAGCAAAGAACGGTTGGCAGCAAAATGATCCAGTATATATCGCCTACAATATATAAACACAAATTACGGTTATACATATTTTATATGAAAAGGGAATCAATGTTTTGACGTTATTTTTCGTAATTTTTGATTAATCATATTCGTAAATCTGAGCTACTTTTCGTTTTTATAAGAATTTTTTTTTTTTTATTCTATTTATAAATATTTTCTGTGGTTGATGAAGTTTATTAAAAAGTATATATAAAAAAAAGACTAGATTCAGCCTTAAGAATGCTAAACTGGCAATACTGCTCATAGGATTAGACAAAGCAAATACTTTTGTAACAAAAAAAAAAAAAAAAAAAAAAAAAAGACACCGAAAAAGCGGACAACCTGAAATCCCTTTAGAAAAAATGTAATCATAAAAAAAAAACAACAATTACTCTTATTTTAATGGGTTCATATATTATTATGGTAAAGGCAGGAAGACAAAAAAAGGAAAAGGTTTCCTTTCTTTTTTTATCGATCCTACTCATTTACCTAAAATTCTATTATTCACATATACAAACATACGCGTAAAAAAATCATTTACGAAAAAGAATATAGTACGTTAAAGTGACAGCCACATACCCATAACTATTAAACGAAATAAATATGTGTACATATAAGGATATTTTTATTAGTGTGTGTATGTGTTTACGACACGTTAACCTAAACAACGCACAAAATTATCTGACATTTTATACAACAACAAGAGAACATAAAACGCGATGACCATCTAAATACCACAAATAATATAAAAAAAACAAGAATATACAGCTTCATGTAATTTGTAATGAGAATAACAAAAAAATAAAAAAATATATTTAAAAATTGGTTTAACCAAACGTCTAAAAAACGAACCGACATTGAAAAATGAGTTTTTTAGGCATGAGTGTTTAGTTTGTAAATATATGTTAGGACTAAAGATGAATTGGATATATATATTTTTTTATTATTTTCAGTTGTAATATCCCCAAATGGTTATTATGAAACATTGAGCTTTTGTACACACTTACATTGAGATACATATTTACATATACTTACATACACGTTATCAAGCAGCTGACCACACATTAACTAATGCAGAGCTGCGGAAATAATATTACGCGCAGATTTCTAATTACACGTACATACCATTATTTTGTTCACTTATGGTTTGCTTTTACTTAGAAACATACATCCACAAAAGAAATACGAGTTACTATATCTAAATATGTGGTTGTTGTTTATAATTTGTTGCTGTTTTTTAGATGTAACAACTACCCAAAGGGACGCGAAACTTTCGTTATGTTTAGCCATTCTAATATCCATCCACTAATTTTGTTATTCATATGCAAAATAACGTCAAATACACAATAAGGATTAAAAAGTACGCGTATTAGATGAGTAGTTGGGTGCTGGGGGAAAGTTTTGCAAAAGGGGTCTATTTTCCTTTTAATTGTATTCTCCTTCACATGACTATGCTAAAAAAAACTGACTGACCACTATATTCAAAGGGTTATTTTATTTAATACAGACTAGTTTGTGTGAAAAAGTGTGAGTTTATGTAGAGCAGCATCCTTTTGAGTTAAATTTTTGGGGAGCTGAAATAATTTGTTTTTCTTTTACTGTTTATTGATTAGACAATGACGTGTGTTTACTATGAACGAAGTCTCAACTATAGAAACTGTACCAAGCTCTTTGGCTATTTTATAATTTTCGTACAGTTTTAAGTGTGCGATAGTATTCTCCCCTCTTTAAAAATCTTTGTGTATATATAAATCTCAGCATATCAATGTTCATTTAACCCTGAAATTTGCACAGTATATGTAAGTAATATAGCTAGAAATTTGTTATAGTGATGAAAGATTTTATTAATTTAATGTAGGTTGAAACTAGGTTTTGGTTTTTAAATCAGACATTAGACAAATTTGTGTTTAAATTTTTATGAAGTCTAATTCACTTAAGGCAAAATTTTTAATAAATTTTACTACCTATGCAAATCTAATTGAAAAATCGTATAACTCATATATTTTTTAAGGCCTAAAAATAGGAAGAAGGTGCAGGGGAGTATCCTTGATCGTTTTGATATCTTCACAGACGAAATATGTATCATGAAATTTTCTAATGAAAAAAAACTTTAAATGGAAACGAAATCATTTTCTTTCTTATATTCCTGAAAAAAACTCTACTTCTTATAACACCAAGATTTTCATTGGTCTTACATATATTTAGGGAAAAATACAGTTGTGGTGACCATGATCTAGGAGCAACATATTATGATTGGAATTTATGGTCACAGCTAAAAATATCCATGATAATAAATAATAATTGTTATGATTCCATTTTATCATATTGTGTCCGATTTTATGGTTCGCTTTTTCATGTCATGATTCGAGTTTTTACATTATTATACCATCCTACTACATTGTTCCATTCTATCAGATTATGCTTCATTTTGTTATATTATTATCCAATTCTATCATATTAGTGCTCCATTTTATCATATTATTTTCCTGTCATATCATATTATTATCCAATCTTATCACAGTATGATTTCATTTCATCATAATATTCCATGTTATCACATATTAAAATAAAACACTTTAATTAAAAATTATTTTTATAAATATTTTTTCGAGTGATATATTGCACCATTATACATATTGTGCAAGATAATACAAGATATTTCTTTACTAACCTTTAATAGTAGTTAATCAATATCTTATATCCATTGTCTGTATCACACCAAATAAAACAAATCCTTTCAACCTGCACTAATTCATGTGTAAACTAAGTGAGAGTTATTATGAAGATTGAAAACAAAAGTTAAAAACCAAATATATTTCAAAACAAACGAAGTGTGAATTTTTCAACCATATTTGTAGACAGCTATTTATTTTTCATATTAATAAAATTTTTGTTTCTGGTAAAAATATTCAAAACCATACAATTTTTAAGTCAACTATATTAAAATTTTCCTTAAATTTAAATGTTGAATGTTAAAACTGAAACAAAAACATTGCTATCATGAGAGCATAATATGGTTGTAGTGACAATGCCTCATATCAAGTAATCAGTAGAATAAGTAGTTTCTTGCTATGAGCTAAATAATATCAAAATAAATATACAAAAGGAATCTCAAATAAGATTTAAACCAACAAAAAATTTTTGTACATTTCGAAAGACTACCACTTTAAAGCCACATTATTCTATCGTCCGTCCGTCTATAAATTGAGGGAAAATGGGTCTAAAATGGCCTTGATTCAGGAAAAGGTGATATCAGTATTTTATAATTATAATTTATTTTCTTATTTATTAGTTAGAAAAAATGGATTTTTCAAATACTTCGGTTTTTTCTAGACAGAATGGTAATGTTCATCCGTCTATACATTGGAATTAAATGGGTCGAAAATGGCCGTTTAATTCATGGAAAGGTTATATTAATATTTTAATAATAACAGCTTCTTTTTCTGGCTATTGGTTAGCAAAAAAATGCATTCTTAGAATTTTAAGATTTTTTTGAGAATAGTAATGTCCGACCGTTCTTGTATACATTGTGTCAAAGACTATGCTTCCTTCAGGAAAAAACTTACTCGTATGTCAGTACTTTACTGTTTGAATTTTTTATATATTAGTAAGTAAAAAAATATATTTTTAGAATTCTAAAACTTTTATTTGACAGAATGGTAATGTTCATCCATCCGTCTGTTCGCTAATTTCAATTATTTTTATTAACGGATTTATTTCGCTTAATTTTAAGGATTGAGTAATGAAACTTGGGACATGTGATAACTTTTGACTGGGAATATAGTATTCAAAAATCCCTGAAAACAATTCATCATTTCATTAGGTATTTATAAATTCAACTAAAACTCTGAAAAACACTTTCTTTATGAAAAATTTTATAATAAAAAATAAGTTTTGTTTAAAAAATTATAATATTATAACAATAATCATATACAATATTAAAAAATAAAATATATATATTCTGTATTAAGAAGTAATATTCTTCTAATATAGCTACGGAACTAAGGCAAAGTATACTATTTATTTTGTCCTATTTATAAATAATTGAAGAAAAGTTTGAAGGTGATGGTTCCATTTTAAATTTTTGGCTTAAAAGATGTTTTATTAAAAAAAAAAAAACTCCGAAACAAGAGGAAAATTTAATTTTTGCTATTTTTCAAAAAAAAAAAATGCATTTGACAGCTCAGTACACAAAAACAACGCAATCTAGACTATTGATTTTTATTTCTATTGATACATAGTTTTGGCTTTTATTACAAAAGTTAATTTTCAAAATCCAATTATTCACCACTTTGGACATATTTAACTCCAACGTGCATCGTCGCTTAACTTGCAGAGAGTTATTTGTGTAGGTTTGGCATTCTGTAAGGAATTTCAAATTCTCAAAGAAGTGGACATGCATAATAAAAGGGAAGGTAACGTTATACTTCATCCACAAGAAACCGTGCCTAGAACATTGAATGGCTGCAAATGCTTACAGCTCACTGTGAAGTACTTACATAGAAGGAAGATTGCTAAGATTCTAATATATTTGTCATGATCAAGCAACTCAGAGGCGAAGGTAACACTATACTCCAGCTATAGGAAACAGTATTCAGAACTTTGGAAAAGTGCTTGTAGCTCATTGTGAAGTACACAGCAGGTAGACTTCCAAAGTTCATACATTTTCCTCCCAACAATTTTTAGCAGTATACAAAAGATTATATTCAGCTAATCTGTATACCTCCGTACGTATATTTACCTGTAGTTTTAAAATATTTATAAAAGTCATTCACTGCAATTTTTCGAATATATTTTTAACTAATGAGTTTGGGTACCTCATTAGTCTGGTAAGTACTGTGCTGGTCTATTATTATGAGGGTTTTAGTTTAGTATTTTTTAAAAGAGTCTTTGATCTATTTCACTACAACCTTTTTATGGTATAACATAATTTGTAACTGTATTGTAACGTAATACAAAATAAAATAAACCTATATAGAAAACTTATTTCGTTGCAGATTCATCGAACGATTTTGGATTTTTTCCACATCATTCTAACCTTATTTGCTAATTTTCATTACTCAGTTTTAACCCTATCAATTAGATTTATCTTGGTGCCGTTGAAAACAGTTAGAGATTTTATTTTTCACGTAAAGTTAGCAGATTTCATTTTGGTTAGTTTTAGATTTACTAGGCATATCTGTGAAACATTTGCAACTTTATCAGTATAAAGGATAACTTTACAGAAGGGAAACGGAAATTAAGAAATAATAATATTTTCATGTCAAAAGTTTCTCAAAACATTTCAGGAGAGCAAAAACAAGTTACATTTTATATGGCAAAACTCAGGAATAGAAACATATTTAAAAACAGATTTGTAAATCATTGGGAGAACTAAAAATAATATAAATAGTCTAATAAAAAAGTGAATAAATATACAAGACTTTTGTCACAGCAGCGACGATATGTAATGAATTATTTGCTTAAAAATTGGTTTTTAGAACCTTTTTTAGAACCGTACCATAAAAATATTTCGATTAATAAATCAAAATTCTTTATATTACTATATTATTATCCAAAATTTTCGATGTCCAATTTTTCATTTTCATAAAAGCGAATGCTTTTACATTTTTCACAATTATTGATAATAATCTGATTTAGAAAAATTATTATTTACTTATTTATTATTCGATACAATTATCTTTTATATAAGTAGAAACTACAGGATCGGTCTATAAGTCTTAGCTCCCATATGCATATAAGTATAGATATTAATATAAAGTCGTGATAAGTATATTTTATAGAAATATATACTACTCTTAATACAAGTATTGTACATATCCAATATCGTAGGGTATCATATGGTTGAGCTTGACTGACTATATTTTTCTTACTTGTTTTTGTGCTATTTTTGTCTTGTGCAAAAATATAAAAATTAGGTTGCATTAAAATGTTGAGTAAATTAGTTTTTTATTAATAACAGAATAAAATTTCAAATTGAAATACAGTAAATTTTGAATTTCCCGTTTTACCGGGAATATAAGTATTTTGTTTTTCTCCAAAACGCTAGTTGATCATTTTTCCGGGAATTTCCGTTTCCCAAACCCTACTTTAGAGCCATAAAAATTTTGGGATTTTTCCACAATGCTGAACATTTTTAATTATATTAAGTACTATCTTATTGTCACCAAAAGAAAATATTATGAGAATATTATCCAAATGCAGATGAAAAACGTGAAACCTAATAATACATATAATTTTAGGGTCATTATAGAACCCCCTGTGATATAATTACGTCCGTCCTTACGTCCTTCACATAATTCGATATTTGGCGTTGGTGATCATAACCAAAATGCGCTTAAATTTTCAGTACAGAAAGTGACGATCAGAAAATTAATTTTTAGTACAAAAGAAATTTTGTTGACGTTATTAAGTTTTTATAAAAATTATTGAAAAATATGTTTATGAAACTACAATAGTTCGTCTGACAATAAAATAGTAACCATATTTTCTCTGTGTAAAGATGTAGGACCATTTCTAATTTGTATCTCCTCAAAATATTTTATATGTTTTAGATAACCTATAAAGAAAGGTGCAACATTAAATATACTATACATATTTACATTGATTTCTAAGTACGATAAGTCTACAAATTCACTTTTCAAAACTACCCATTATTCAAGTTCATATAAAACAGACAAGGAGTCAGTCTATTAACTCATACCTCTTATATACACAATACCCCAATACATGACTAAGAAAGTTTCGTTAAAGAAGTGAAGTGAACTGCACTGCACTTTGCACAAATTGCGACATCATTAGACAAAATAATTACCCTTACCTGTCAATATAGTGTTTCAATTGTGGCCTTAAGCAACTGAGTAAGACTGCATTTTTTCTAAACCCCAGCAATATTTGTATAACCACCTACTCATATACAATTCATTTAGTCATATTTTCATAAAGCTTTTATTTCTCTACTTATTACACACACACACACATAGATACATAAATATGTACAATTTACATCTAACTCGTCTAAATAATAATGAATATAAAGTTTGTAAAAGCCCCAAGAGTTTTGCTGCCACAACTGCTGCTGCGGCTGTAAAGTGCAATAGGGCGAGGAGTGTTGTGTGGAATACAATTTGTTTGGGTTGACATAAATGTAAGTGTTTAGTCGTCGGCGTCTAGTCATTACATTTACGTGTACATATACATATTTAGAATTACAAAAAAAGGAGTAATTTTTATTTGTATGTAAAGGTTTTATGTATAAACAAAATTTATAAAAAAGACTTTTTTACCTTTTTTCGGGCATTTACCAAATATACATATTTTCTAAATATGAGTTCTTTTTTCAAATTTTTTTAACCAGTTTTGTTGATATGAGTAGGTGTTTAAAATAAATGAGTATTTAAGTGTATGTGTAAAAGTGTGTGTTTGCGCGTGTTTGTAATGTTGTAATGTGTAGTGGTATTGGGTATCTGTCCAATTGTAATTAAAAATATTTATATTTAGAGAGACTATTCGCACACACACACATATATACCCATACGAGTAGAGATGATAGCAAAACAGCAGCAGCAACAAATAAATGTTTGCAATTATTTGTGTTTTTATACCAAAATATAAACGAAAAAAAGTTCTAAAAATGTAAAAGTTTTGGATCCCTTTTTTCTAGATATATAATTTTTTTAATGTTTTACAGTGGGCGGCAATTGAAAATAACTTGTTTGGATCAAAACTAGATTGCTTAAAAGTCATATTTTGCTTTGAACTACATTTCTTTCTACTACTATTCCTTCACATGCTTTCATAGGTTTAGAGAAAGTATTGTTGTAGACGTAAGACTATCTTAAGGATGCTTTTAATAAGAAATATTAAAGAACTATTAAGGGAAGTACAGATATGTAAGTTTATTTATAAAAATCTTAATTCTCATTAAACAAAAGAACGAAGAATCTTAAATATTTGTGGTACTACATGTATGTGACACTAACTAATAAAATTTTTAATTAATTATTTTCCTCCCACTGTCTTAAGCTTACTCACTTATATACTATCAAACAAACATACACACTGTAACATATTAATCATAAGGGTTGCAGGAAATATTATGCTTTACTTGTGTTTGTACGTGTACATTTCTTTTTTCACTTTTCTCTTTTTGTTATTGTTGTTTTTGTAGTTAACCATTGGCATTATAATGAATTTGAAATTTATAATATAGAAAGAAAAAAAATAAGAGTTAAGGTTGTAATTTTTTACAATTTTTGTTTATATTTTTTCCTAAAGCATCCCTATTTACATAAAATTATTTGTTTTATAAAATTCTATTCTTTACCCCCATCTAGCACTAGAGATGACTACTATACACATACTTCAATTTATTGTATTCATTCACTCGTTCGTATGTGGAGATGCTGATGTAATATTTTGTTTCTAATAAACAAAAGAAAAGAAAAAATTAAGCAAACATGTTTCATATGAAGAATAATGTGACACATGCATAAGTACTTTGTTAATTTTTATTTTCTATATTGTTTTAGATATTTCTTTTTGTGAAAAAAAAACATCGTAGAAAAACAAAAGATGTTTTAACATTCAAGATAGTATTGTCTTTGCAATGTCTACTAAAATGTCTTTTTATACGTATTCGTTTCTGTTTTTTTCGCCTCTATTGTCCTTTGCAAATAGTCTGACTCACACTTTTACTTCTTATTGTTTCAATAGGCAATTTAGATGCAAGACTTTTAGAATTTATAGAAAGTGACATGTTTTGTTTAGATTTAAATAGTTTGAGGGGGCATCATGTCTGGGGCAAATGTTGGAAGTTTTTACTTATCTTGCAGTTTTATTCAGAAGTCATTAAATATATTAAAAAAAAATACATTTTAGAAAATACTTCCAAATTTATTAAAATATAAAGAATTTTCTTAACTCAAGATATAGATACAAAAAAAATTTAATTCCGAAAATAATTAATAAAAAGAAATAATATGTTGCTACCTAGGTCCACCACTTGAAATTGAAGGTACAAATCAGGAAACAGAGTTAATCAATAGATTTCGCCAAGTTGACAATCATACAGACAGATGGACGGACATCAATAAATCAACGTAGAACCGACCACCAATCAGTACACATCCAAGAACAATTTAAGAACTTGTTCCAGAATCTATATCTAATTTTAGTACTATAAATGGTGTAATAAGAACCATTTCAGATTCCTTAATAACATTCTTAGAACTAGTGGGATATCAACCAGTTCTCGCACTCATGGTTCTAAAATAGTTTTAAAGAATTCTTTTGAGTTTGAGTGCTTAAGAGTTAGTTCTGTATTACTTCTACTTTACTTCCCTGATAAAATTAATCATTCTCTAGAACTATTTTGAAAATCACTTCTCTGATAAAATTAATCATTCCCTAGAACTGTTTTGAAAACTCTAAAAATATTTCAAAGAATAAAAAAAGAAGAGTTTAGCAAAATTAAATAAATTAGAATGAAAATAAAATCGAGCAAAAATAATTGATTTTAACAATTTGTTCTTGAACCATTACCTAACTCTTCTATAGAACTGACTTGAACAAATTGAAACTGAACTTGACAATTTCGAATAAAAATTACAGTGGTGTGCAAAATTCAAAAAAAAATTGTTTATTCTCCTTTAAACAAAAATAGGCGACCTAAGTGGATAAAACTATTTCTGTCAGCATCTTCTGTATGTTGGTGTTTCACTTATCCAAGCGTAAATATAATCGTGTAATTGCCTTATTAATGAAGCGATATTAGACTTGCCATTAAAAAAATACCTGATAGGAAAAAATTAAAAGCAGATTCGTATGCAGCATGTTAAGTTCAATCCAAATATATTTAAAAAATTTTGTTTAATTTATACATGAGTATACATGAGTATTTCCACTTAATTTGGATAAGATCAAGTTTTGTGAATCAATTTTAATCATAAAAGGCTTATTTTATTCATAGCATTACTAGTATATATAAAAAGATAAAAAAATAAAAATTTTTTTTCATGGAAATTTGCATGGAAAAAATTTTTCCACTATTTAATAGATAAAAAAGTAGTATAAGGACGACTTAAAGACAATTTTGGTACATATATTTTGGTGCTCCCGCTATCTAAATCGGACACACCGGTCTCGAGTTATGGTAAAATGTGCTTGTGTTATCGCCTTTTTAAAAGGGAAATATTATACATGTCCATAAAAAGTTCAAGACCTGACAGAAAAAAAAACACAAAAAAACTGAAAATGTCCACCTGTTCTTGATTATCCAATTTGTGTTAACGATTCGTCTTCAAAAGATTCCTTTCATAACTAACGAACTTGCATAATACGTATAATTATCGTAATTAAAAAAAATAAATTAGTGGATTTAATTCGATTTCGTTCTTTTGGTTTTATAAAATTTAATTTGAAAAAAAGTATTTCGCAAGTTGTTGACTTCAGCCAGATTGTAAGTGATGCTTTTATTTAAATTTAACTCCCTTATTTTGTAAATCGCTTAATCTTACTTTAAAAAATCAAACAAACAAATTTTTCAACAGACACAATTCATGAAAAATTTTTCAAAGTGTTTTAAGAAATTAGATCCTATCATAAAGATATATAAGAGTACTCATTTAAATGCTTAAGTTTCCCATTTGTGCAATTGTACATATTCGCGCGACATGTTTCGTGAACTCGCTTTTTAAATATTGTGCAACATTAAGTATGCAAAAATAAGAAATCATTGCAAATAATTGAAAAATTTTGTTAAAATCAAAGATACATACAATGATTTTATTATAACTAAGGTAACTATAATTTTTTACATCGCAGTTATTAATAGTTTTTAAATATAAACATAAGACAACTGATTTATAATGCACAATTAAATAGCCAAAGTTTGCGAGACTAAATAGTCGCGCAAAGTTATAAGGGTTTTGATAGTAACGTATATGTTGTATCTCCAGAGAGCAATAACATAAAATCCATTATCTACTGTGGGAGGAATTTATTATTTTTTTTTTTTTTTTTCTGAATATTATGAAATAACTTTTCTATATTGGACTTTGAAATTTGAAGTAAAATTTAATAAATAATATATAATAAGAATAAATTTATTTAATAAATATAAAACCTGTGAACTTTTTTAAGAGTATAAACAATTAATGTTTAAGATCACAGAAATATTAATTTCACAAAATATTTGAATGTTCTACCAAATACAAATACATATGTATAAATAAACATTAAAAATGTTAAATATAGAAATAGATTCCAAGTCAGCTTTGGAATACGAATTATTTTTTATTTCTATTGCTTCTTTTTTGAAATTAACGAATGGATATGTCATCAATGGTAATGTTGAATGGACTACGAACTAAACTGGTTTGGCAGGAATTGATTTTAAGTTCCGCTTAATATTGGGAAAATTCATCGTGAAATGAATATATGTGTATTATTATACTTTTTATATGTTCTTTCTAAATATCAGAGCAATCCATGATAATAATCAGCAGTGGAAATGAGAAATATTTTGGTAAAGGATATTGAAGACATCTTTTCCGTAAAGAAATTTTGCAAATAAAAGCACTAATTGAATAAAATGCAGTTTTATGTTAAGATTATTTAACGCTTCGAAAAAGGTAATATATAAAATTGTTTTCTGTAAATTTTTTTATAAATTTCTCCATTTTTGTCTAAACGGAAAATGTCTACTTCTGTTCTTAATTTGTATCATATCTTCACCATATTTCCCTTCGAAATCCAACGGACATCGATATGAAATAGTAATTTCTTATGTTCTGAATTTAAATTAATACATAGTGCTTTTTTATAAAATTTACTATGTTTTTACTTTCTGTAATAAATCTTCAATATCCATCTAAATGAATGGGTACCTTTAGAATCCAACTTTTGCATAATTTTGTATGCAGAAGAATAAATAAATATATATATATATATATATATATATATATATATATATCATTCGGTCTCTCTTGCGCTTTTAACCCACGCATACCCATGGTAAAATGATTAGCAAAGAGAGGAGGGTTCTAAGGGAGAATTTGCTTATGATATAACTAAAACATGATGAGGTCAAAATAAAAAATTACTATCTCATAAAATTCTTCTATATATTACGAAAGTTGAAAAATTTCCTATTAGAAATAGTACACAGTGTTTTTTTTTTATAATAAATTTAATAGGTCTTATAAATTTTTTAATTTATTTGCTATGATATTTTGGAATCAAGTGCAGTACAATATGTTTGAAAATATTTTTTAAGGCACTAACTCATTTTATCAAAAAATTTTAATTTTTTTTGCCTGTAATTATTTTATTAATAGTTTTTTTATCCTTATTAATAGTAATTATTTGACCGACAACATAAGTATTTATCTCCTCCGATTGTATTTCTTAGCTAGGATGATAGACAGCAAAATAATGTACCTGTTTGTATTGTTTTTTAAGGGTTTTCCATTAAGATCAGGTCGAGCATACATATAGCATGCTTAACTCCTTAAAAAAATTAACAAATTAACAAATTTTTCTTTTTATATGAAATTTGTATAAATATGAATTTATATTGCCTAATCTGCTGAATCAATTGGATCTTTTATTTCAGCAAACCCAAGTTTCGATGCAAAATGAGCCATTTTTTATTACAGGAAAGGCAGAATTCTTTTACATGACAAAGAATCGACTGCATTAGATACTTCAGTGCACTTTGACGGACAGCGACAAAGTTGGCATTCATTCTGATATTCGTTTAAGGTACGAATATTGGTTAATTCTTTTATTGAATCGGTCGTCTTGAATATAACCGGCAAACATTGGAGAAATGCCCACACAAATGTTTATACTAACAAACCCTCATTTGCGTAAATAACATTTTACCTTTCAATCATAACTTGGCTGTTAGAAAACCTTCTATAAGATGTTATCCACTATAATATAGTTATCTATCTTCGATAGTTTTAGCATCATATTTTCTCTCAACACGATCCCAGAAATAATCTGAAATCCTAGTAGATTTCCCAATAATTCATTAAAAAATCTTTGAAGAGCCTAGATAGACTGAATATACCTCAGTTAGACAGACTATAATTTAACTGAGGTGATGATGGCTGATATTCCTAAAACCATTGAAATATTCTAGACTTATGGAGTCTTTCAAGAAAATTATATAATATGAAAGATTATATAGGAATATGAAGTGGTTTCAGTTGTATGTTGTGCTGGAAAGTAGGATTGAATAATATTCATTCTAATTATTCGAACAATTTATTGCGAAGAGTTTAAAAATGGGCTTTTTCGATTAACGAATAATTCGGATATTTTTAGGTCGAATATTCAAATAAAACGAACAATTTATTTTTTCAAATTTAACTAATTTTTATAAAAAATATAGAATTGCAATAAAAATTTTACATTTTTACTAAAAAAAATAAAAGGGGTCCTAATAAAAACGCTCAAAACCCTCGCAAACTGTGCAAGTTTGCATGTTCACAAATGACCAGTCTAGAGATACTTCATATAATTTATATACGCTTGTATAAACCTTTTATAAATATTTTCTTATTTTTAAATCTGTACTGTGGAACTAGTACCTAATTAAATTATTTTTGATTGATCCACTAATTTAATTAGAAAGAAATAGTATTAACAACATTTAGAATATCGATAAATCTTCCTCAAACTTACACATGAACCTAGTTATGTTCAATTTTTTACATATGCGCTTAATTAAACTCACTGAAAAATGAAACGCCCATGACAGACAGATAAACTTTTGACACTCATACCCACTACTTGTTATCTTAACACAATTCTTTGCAAAATGTCATGTTTCTTTTAAAACACAAATAATAATTTAAATATTAAAATAAATGAATAGAACTGTTAAATCAAAGAAAATTGGAGCTTTGATGTATTTTTTATTTTTTTTTTTATTTTTTATTTCTCACATATTTTTAAGTGTTTTTGTATTTTAAAATTGTTGCATTTTAACGTATTTGTTAGACTAAAATTTATTTGCCAAACATTTTTGATATATTTTTTTAATATAAAAAATATATATAAAATGCATATCATTTTGATGGTTGATAAGATAAAGTTTTTAAATTGCATTTAGCCGAAGGGTTTCTAAAATAAAAATATCTTTGAACAAAACACCAGCAACACAAGATACATACAAACAAACAAATGACACAAATGCATTTATTGTTTTGTGTGTGTATGTGAATGTATGTGACTATAAGTGTTACAATACAACACAAACAGAGGAAAAATATTTGTAATAATATCCTAAAAAAGCCAGAAAGAAATTAAAATGAAAAACTCAACTTGATACAAATAAATAATAATAAAAAAAACACACACAGAGTGACAAAATCCTTTGAGGTTGTCAACTGCAATTGCAGCTGTAGTTAAAGTGAGTATGTGGCAGTGTAGTAAGTTCCTTTTGCAGTGGCAAGCAGTACAAAACACAACAAAGAATTCTAACATGATTTTAATTACAAAAAAAACACAAAAAAATATCTACAAATACAAAACAAGTGTTTACCAAAATGATGACAACAACAACAACAAATTCACCAGATAATGCATCAAAAACAATGTACAAATACACACATACACGCATACATATGTCATGTTACAAACACCACTCTTATTCAAATACACTTTTAGGCGCCTAAAAGTATGCACTTTGCAAAGACTTGTGTTTTTTAGAAGATAAATTCACAGCAAAAGAAACAACACAAATACTCGTGAAAGAATAAAAACTGAAAAAAGAACCAGAGGATGCGACATTAAAACAGACAATTGTACAGAGAAAAAAACGACAGCAACAACAACAAATGCATTTTAAGTTAGCTGCAAGCATTTGATGTCTTCCAGCTATTGACTACAAGAGGAAACACAATTTGTTTTCCATTTTTTTTTCAGCAATTCCTTTTTTTCTACAACTCGGTAATGTTGTATTCTTGACAAAGCTGTTGTTTGGGTTGCTGGAAAAAAAGACATGATTTGGGTTTTTATGTTTCAGTTATTTGTAAAATTATTAAATATTTAACCACAATTTATTTTAGGGTTTTAGTGAACTTAAAGTGACTGTATAGAATCTACTAAGTCCCTTTAGAATGCGACAAAACCCAAGCAACTATTGTTGGTTTTACAAAATAATAGTTCAAAAAAAATTGTGCGGTCATATCGCAGCTAACCGAAAAACTCAAAAGGACTATACATAAATAAATATTAAAAAATAAGTTTATAAGAAAAAAAAAATGTTAAGTAGAATGAGGTTTTTACTTATTACAACCTTAAAGTAAACACTGGCTTATTCTAAAAAAGGAACAAAAAAAATTCATACAATTTTATGAATTAAAAAGTATATTTTTCATTTTACTAAAATAAGCATGTAGATCCTTAACTAAATTACATGTATTATAAAAGTGTGTAAGTAAGTATGTATGTATTTAATAGTACTTAACACTCAGGAGGGAAGCATTTTTTTCTTTTTCTTGAATTTCTCTGTAATTTAACTAACATATAAAGGTGAAAACAACAAAAATGTAAGGAAATTGTGCGCAAAATTGTACAGTTGACTTCAGAAACAGGCCACCGATTATTTTGTGTACCCTAGGGGTTAAATGTGGTCAAAGAATAAATATTGTGAATTTTTCGGAATTTAGATTAAAATTAATTGAAACACTTTTCAAGTTCATAATAGTAACCAAGAAAAAAAAATAATTTTATCAATAATTTTATCAGAGGAATGGTATGTGATGAAAATTAATTAGGATAAATTCCACAGTGCAAAAAATTTAAAAATGCCCTTGACATATCAGAAAATCGATACATGAATGAAATTAGATACCATACGTAGTAAAAGCGCCTACACAGTTTTTTTTCCAGGGCGTCAAATTTCCTACAAAAATAACTTCAAATTTTCGAAAAGTACACAATTTAAAAAAAAAAAAATTCATATACAACAGATTTTCATATAAAATTTCAAGTATAAAATTTGTTTTAGCATTTACATCTGTAACAAGGTGTCTCAAAAACTCTCGTCTAATCACAGCTGAGACTACATTTCTAAAAATTTGACAACAGTTTTGATGATATCGGTCTGTTTACTACATAATTTGTATAATAGGTTGAAATATTGAATAAATTAGTAATTTTTGAATCTGAAGTAAATTTAAAATTTGAAACAAAAAATATACATACATTTTTGATATTTCAAATTGAATTAAGAATTATAAACAATTCAAGCAAAATGCTAAGATTTCATAAAAAATTTTAAATACGAAGCAGTTTTTTTGCAATTTATAAATCGCTCTTACCGCTAACTATAACAAAAAGAAGGTAAATGTACAAATATCATTAATATCCTTCTTGACATTGACATAATATTTTTGATATTAATTTTCATTCATATTAGGCAAGAAGGATGATCTAGTATAGCAGCAAATCCATCTACTCTGCTTGATCCAATAATATGCAAGGATATGAAATATCATGAAATACCATTGACGAGGATCTGGTAGTTGTTTCCCACGTCCTAAAGTAATTCCAAACTTTTATTCATAATTGGTGGTTCCCAGCTGATGAAAATACTTTTTAGTTACTGAAAGGTTCTTATTGGATCTTTGGATTATGATAATCTGGACCCTTATATATATATATATATGCCATTTTTTTCGCATTCAAAATAAATATGGAAACTATATATATACATATATATACATATATATACATATACAATTATATATGATAATTTTCAACAGCGTTAGTAGTTTTTCTTAAAATATATTATTTCTTTTTATGTTTATAAAAATATTATTTTTTTAGGTTTTCTGGCGACATTTTTGAAATATCCTTTTTTGGACACTTTTTAAAGATTCCCCATCATCGCTGTCCATGTCCCTGTCAGCCAAGTTCTTAAATTTCCATGTGTGGGTTTTGTATGCTTATATATATATTTATATATATAAGCATATAAATCATCAAAAATTAAATTAAGTTTTATATAATATGCACAAAAATTATGTACAGTGTGAGATTTTTACGATTTAGCTGGCCAATAGTCAATTTTTTCATCATTATCTCTAAAACGTCAAATCATTCGTTGAAACGTCAAAACATAGTTTTATGATACTTAAAATTTATATTCGTTGAGCTTCATTTTAATTCAAGAAATTAAGACCTTTGAAGTGATTTTGAGTGAAATGATTTTTAAAGGCTATAGGTTAAAATGTGACCCGATATTATTTCTTTTCAATATATTGATTACTACGTAAAATAAATTTTAACTCAGTAAAGTAAAATTAGAATTTTCGCCAGCTAATTTTGCAGAATCTCTCACTGTGCTATGCTTAATATGGAAAAATGTTGTCTTAATTTTTTCGAAATCAATTTTCAGGTAGGCCTCTTTCAAATATTACTCCTTGAAAAAATCAAGTAATGTATTTTTTCAAATATTGAATTAATAAAAACCATAAAATATTTACGTTGTTTGTTAGAATTTTACAGGTGTTACAAGAGAAAAAATACTACTTACATTGATATATGAACTAAATACAAGATAATTATTACTTTAATATTTTTAGAATTAACTTCAATTTAACCTTAAACTATAGTAATAAAACAAAACAAGAAATTAATTCTATGGTTATTAATCAATTAAACAATTTTTCGAAAATTTCCCTTCAAATATTAGTATTTATTACATATGTTTTTCTAAATAAAATGTTATTTTTAAAATCAGGTTTCTTGTATTAAAAAAAATCGGTTTATTCGATATTCGAAAATTTTACATTTTGTAAAAACCGAAGCACATAAACAAAAACCAGTTGGAAACCACGTCGATCACCTTAGTATTTTTTAATCAAAAGGAAAGAAAAAATTGTTTGCCATTCGAATTTCAATAAAATTTTATTTAAAAACGGTTATGTGTACCATTTCTTTACAATAATAGCAACTGATTTTTTGAATGGTTCCTGTAGTTGACCAAATTCGATTGGCAATAAACTTGGTAGCCAAAACGAATCTATTTTCTCTGTGTAGTAAAAAAAATTGTTTTACGTCAACTAATTTTATGTGTTAATCTTTATTTTTGCAATAATAAAAAATATAAATAAATTATTTTGTAATTAAAAAAGCTGAATTAAATTCTTTGTACATTTTTTGTGTTTATCAAATAAACAAATTTTAAACAGTTTTTTAGGCATTGAAGCAGTTGGACAAAATCCACTGTTTTGGCTACTTTTTTTTTCTTGAAATTGCCATTTTCCGAACATTTTCGAAAATTCTCAACGGTTATGCTGGTTGACATCCATTTTTGTTTAACATAAGCTTCCTAACTATTTTATATTTCCTTAAAAGTTTTATGTGTTCTAAAATTTTAAAGTCTTTTTGAGAAGAAATTTTACATCCACGCAGTTTTAATATGTGTGGTCTCCACTTTCATATATATATATATCGACTTTTTCATATGTGAAAATTACGACTGCAGAGTGTACTCAATATAAAACAGCATAATTTTGTTGTCGTACTTCAAGTGAAAAAATTTAAGTTATATATCCATTTTTTTCCATTTTTTGTTTAACAACTTGGTTTTGTATATTTAACTTTTAAAACTTAACTGTTTATTTCAGGGCATATTTGAATATTTTAGGAGCATAAAGCATTTTTAATGTAAATAAATAAATTTTCTAAAACATATTTTTTATTGCCCTTGAAATCACATTTTTAAATTTTTTTAAATTTTAGTATAGACTATAGTTTAGTCTATAGTTTAGTCTATATTTGATCTATGGTATAGACTATAGTTTAATATATAGTATAGACTACAGCTTAGCCTATAGTATAGACTACAGTTTAGTCTATAGTATAGACTAAAGTTTAGTCTATAGTATAGACTAAAGTTTAGTCTATAGTATAGACTAAAGTTTAGTCTATAGTATAGACTATAGTTTAGTCTATAGTATAGACTACAGTTTTTGCTATTTCCCAGAAAAAAAAACTAGCAAGTGCTTCCAAAAAAAGAACATTTTCACCACTTCAAAAGTAGGGCTTAGACTATATTTTGCATTTTTTTTTTTTTTTTTTTTTTTTGAAAGTTAATAAAAATTACAAAAAAGTGAAAATAAATATATTCTTAACAGGAAAAAGGTGAATAATTTTTAAAAAAATAAAAATTTTAAAAATTGTAGAGCAGTTTTATTATCTATTAACAAAACTAAAACCGTATTTTTATTAACAGATATAATGAACGAGAAGTATAAAAGGAAAACATCCTTCGAATGACAACCGTGAATTTAATAAAGAACTTCTGCAGCTCTTTTTCAGCACTTTATGATAATGTAATTTTAAAAAAGTACTTAGTCTATCGAAAAGAATTGATGATACCGTGATGCACTATGTTATTTTGGAAAAACTATTTCAGGAGGATATTATTTGTAAATTAAGTTATCTCAATTAATGTAGACATATTTTTGAAGTTTTAAAAAATTTTTGTGTTTTATTAAAATTAATTGTTAAAATTGTTTTTATTCTCTTTTTTAGTAAAACGTTAAGACAACTTGTTTTATTTTTTAATTATTTGATTACATTGAAAAGCAAGCAAAATTTTAAGGCATAATTTATTCGAACAACTCGATTAATTTAAAAGCTTTACTAGATTATTTGATGAATTTAAAAATAATATTTTCGAGTTATTTAACTAATTCAACAATGAAAAACTCGAGTAAAATAACCTTTTCCCGCGTGGAATTTAAAGCACATTATATATAGTGTCAATTTTTTTTTTAATTGGAGACCTACTAAAGTCAAATCGGGAAATTGCAATTGAAGCATTATACGATCTTTAAATACTTCAAGAAAAAAAGCATCTGATAAATGCCATAGTTGTGCCAAGAATATTGACAAATTACTGTATGCAAAAAAATCACGGATACGCGTTTTAACTAAGTATAGCATTCCGTGGTTTATCGAATTTACAAATATAAAAACAATATTGACAATTGTTGTCTTTCCTAAAATTGGTAGCGTCTTCCGAGAATTTTTTTAATTATGGACAACCCTTGAACCTACAGATGGCACTGAATTTTTCTTCAATTGTGTTATAAAAAAAAAAAAAACGTTTAAACAAATTTCTAACAATATTGCAAAGAATATAAACTAAAGTATCCATAGTAGTTTTAAAACTGCTTAGTTCTTGGATTTTAAAGAGTTAACATTAGCTTCACAGAAGTACTTATCTTTTCCAAGATGGTTAATTTTAAAGATCATATTTACCGTTTCTACTCAAATTTGCAATCCTTATAGGATTTTTTTTTATGGACAATAAGCAATTTCCCTAAATAATTTGAATTAGAAATTGTAAATTATTTTATAGATTACTAAAATCAAAAAAAAAAAAATAATTTTTGCTATTCACTGTAGGGCCGGAAAAAAATAATAAAGAAAAAAGAAAATAACATAAATTATACATAAAATAAATTAAAAAATATAAATTATAAACATGCCTTTAAAACCCCAACAAAACAGTGAAAAAAATAACCTAAAATAATGGTTAGGTGAATATAACAACAGCAACTACAAAATTAAAATAAAAAATTCTTCTTTCTACATTTCCTCCTTCCCACTACAACCAAAACACCAAAAAATTAAAAAAAATACCTATCTGGAGACCAGCATCAACATAAAATTTTTATTTTATTTAAATGTAATTATCTGCTTGAATACGAAAACAAAAAATCATACTCATCGTGATGAGTCCAGAAAATATACACACATAGTTATCCACATGTTGACGTACACACACATATACATATGATCACATGTATAGAAAATAAACAAGGCAAATAACCAAAATGAACGAATACTTATCCATACACAAAAAAAAACTCTCACACATGCACGCATAAATAAATTGTTAAAAAAGAATCAAAAAGTAAAAAAAAAAAAAAACATTTTACAAAAAATCACCCAAAAATGATGAAAAAAAAAAGTAGCCAGAAAAAGTAAAAATCAACCAATATGCAGGCGTGGCTTTTTTTACTCATTGCATTTTATACAACGCACTTATTTTACTACTCTGTCAAAATAAAATTAAAAAATAAAAAAAAAAATAAAAAAAAATAAATAAAAATAAAAGAAGAAAATGTTAAAAAAATGGAATATGCAATGTCGTTGCAGTTAATGCATGTTTTTGAAACAAAAAATGCATTTTGAGGCTGCAGACAGTGACGTTTTACAGTGGAGTTGTTAAGATGAAAAAATTGATAAACAATTTTTAGAAAGCTAGAAGATTAAGGTGAAACCTTTTTTACATTTAATAAAAATCGAAGTTATTTAAAAATAATTGTTTATTTAATTATACTGTTTAACAATTTCCTAAAAATTTTCTCACACATGAAAATATGCATTAAAATAGAGCTACGTAGATAGTTTTTCTCCAGGATGTCAAAATTTCCCTCAAAAAAATTTAAAAGTTTCGAAAAATACACGACTTTAAAAAATTACAAAATATTCACCAAAATTATATCAATCCAATATGTATGTCAAATGAATGCCAAGGATCCTTGCTATTTACTAAAAGTTTTTATTTAAATGCTTCAGAACAAAATGTTAAGAGAATATCCTTTAATTAAAGTATATAATTAACTAATTAAAACTTGACATCCCGGAGAAAAACTGGGTAGACATTTTCACCATGGAGGATCTCTAGTTTTACACATATAACGATCTTTTTCATGTGTAAGAACGACTGTTGCAGGATGACATTAGGATGATCGATTATTAGAAATTTTGGAATAACCGATATTCGAATAGTTAAAATTTTGAAAAAACCGGTTGGTGTTTTTAAAATTCCGAAAAACCCGAATTTTTAAAATTCCAAAAACCCGATATGTTTGTAGGAATGTTACAGATTTTACAAGGGAAAAAACTAATTCCATTGATGTGCATAGTTAATTCAAAATAATTATTACTTTAATATTTGTTTAAACTTATAGAATTAAATTCAATTTAACCTTAAACTATATTTATAAAACACAACAAGAAATTAACTTTATGCATATTAGTTAATCAGCTAATTTAGCAGAGATGGGGGTAGTGCACTAAGCTTTTCACTAAAACGTACTATAGTGAGAAAAATTTTGATTTTTAATTATTTGCCATCATTTTTAATTATTTGCCATATAGTGACAGTGAATCATTTCTTCACTATCACTAAAAAAAGAAAAAAATTTGTGATAGTGTAATTTGTTTTGGCTATAACTAAATTTTGTGGTAGCGAAAAAATTTGCACTACACTCAAATACTGCAAAATCTGAACAATTACTATTAGAGTTTTTAATTTCCCTACATTTTTCAACTCTCGGAAACCAGAATTTTATTTAAGGCATTCCCGGGAATTCCCAGGTATTCAGGAAAAATAGAATATTATTTAAAATGCATGAAAACTAAAGGTCATATTTTACATATAATTTGAATGCAAATATTTCTAACTACTTTGAATTAAAAATATATGTTTTAAGTTGACTTTTTTCATAAATAGTTTTCATAAAATAGTTTTTAATAAATGTTGGGTAACAAACAAAATATACATTTATACCCGTATTTGGATATATATATATATATATATATATATATATATATATACTAGCTCACCATCAACTTATTTCTATTGAATATTTTGGTTTTTTATTAAAAAATGACGAATGTATTGTAAGTGCACGCGCACACTTACAATACATTCGCCCTAAATGTTGCTTTATTTTACGCCCTAAATGTTAAAATTTATAACTTTTAGTTCCTTCAAGACTTGAAACTATTATCGGATAATTAATAACATGGGTATGGGGTAGCTGTTACCCGTTTTGCCCTATTTTATGCCCTAAATATTGGAATTTCCAAAAAATGTATATGTTTAAGTTCCTTTCAGATGTTACCGTGTCTGCATGCCATATTTAAAGAAAACCGGTTGGTTAATTAAGAAGATCTATGGAAAGAGAGCTTTTACTACTCTTGCCCTAATTCCCGTTCTAAATAAAAAAAATTATAGGCTATATTAACTTCCAAATATTGCACTATTTGCCTGCCAAATTACAAGCAAATCGATTTATTTGTTAAGAAGATGTAGGGAGGGGAAGCTTACCCCTTGTGGCCTATTTTACGCTTTCTAGCGATGTGAAATATACTTTACGACCTATTCTCATCTTAACAAATACATATACAAAATTCTATAAAAAATTTTCATAAAAAATGTCTACTAAAATTAATATTAATGTTAATATTTTCAAAATGCTTATTTGGAAATTCATTGTTAGTTTGGCTATTTCAGTGTTTTTTAGTTCGAAAATTATTTCATCTGGTATTTTAATAAACTCTTTAGAGTTAATTACATCGATCTGAGTACAAGACAATGTAATCATCTGACCATATATTTGCTTGATTATGGTCCAAAAATTCGATAACAAAAAAAAAAGTTTTAAAAATTAGATTTTATTAAAAAAAACATATAATTAATACCAGTGTTGGGGTTAGTGCACTAAATTTAGTGCAAAATTTCTCACTACAATCTTTGCTCTTAAGTGGTGAGTTGAAAAATATCAGTGTCACTAAGCAATAGTTTTCTACTAAAATTAATTAGCATTTGTTAGATTTTCAACTTTAGCCTAGTGCAACAGTTTTTTTCTTCACTAAATATTTTAGTTACATTCAAAAATTAATATTTTAGATAATCGACTTAAACCGAAAAAGACTGGGTTTAAAACCGGTTGGAAAACCGGCTAGCTAACATATATATGAAAATAAATAGTAAAAGATGACATTTTCCTAATTTATTGTGCTGTAACATTTAAATAAAAAATGTTATAAAAAAATGTTATATCAAAAAGATTCTTAGCTTTCATTTAACAGCCATATTGGGTTTATATAATAATCGTATATGTAATATTCGTACGCAGTTTTAGTATGGTCGTATGGTCTCTAGTTCCATGGATATATCAATTTCTTTTCATGTGTTAAAATGACGGTAAAAAAGCCCCATCAACCAGATCCATTCAAATATCCTTTTTAACATATGAAATCTAATTCTTTATAGCTAATAATTTTGGTTGATCCCACTATGCCACTTTTGGTTAATGTTGCTGCTTGTGAAAATTTTGCTGCTTTAGACCGTTAGGCCTAGTGATATTGCCACCAATGATGTTGATTTTTATTTTGGTAAGATACACTTTTTTAGTTTATTTTTCGTTTCCTACAAGCACGCAAAAGTGCATGAACATTTTACATTTTTTTTTTTAATTTTTTATTTTATTTTTATTTATTATTATATATTTTTTTTAATTTTTTATTTTATTATTATTTTTTTTTTTTTTTTTTTTTTGTGAATTTTAATCCTTGTTTTGTATGCGTGCCTGTGTGCAACTCTTCTTTTTTTGGCATGGTTAACGAAAAAAAACCAAAACATTTCGTTGCTGTTTGGTTTTATTGGTGTGTCTATATGAGAAGAAAAAAACCTCCAAAAAAAAAAAAAAAAACATCATGCAAAAAAAAGGAACCCATGGAACCGGACAGTTGTTTTATTGGAAAAACTCCACCTATAATAAAACCAGCCAAACACAAGTGCGTTAGTTGCATAAACATCTACAAACTTAGTGAACATACACATCATTGCAATAATGGTGCCTCTACCTTAATACTTATAGGCGAGTGCATTTATGCACAAAAATTCACATGCATGTCCTACTCACATATACACATATACACATACATTCACATACTTCCTCTAGGACCCTTCAAACTAGGCTGGAGTCTTTCGTTTTATTTTCGAAACTGCCTCTCTTTCATAGTCTTGTTTTATTTTCAATCAGGCCCACGCATTAAAAAAAAAGAAATGTTTTCCGTTTGATTTTTTTATTTTTTTTATTTTTGGTTTTCTTTTTGTATCTTATTAAACACCCTCTTCATTATCACTCACCGCATGCAGGCAGCATTGCACTCATACAAAAGTTTGCTTTATTTTGCTGTAATCCACATTTTTTTATTTTTCGGCTTAATTTTTTTTTTTACTTTTGGTAAATATGAGCATTTTAATGATTTACGATTCTTTGTAAAAAAGAAGACTGGTAAATCAATTCACCACCATAACTCTCCGTATGGCGTTATAATATCATTTTAAAGTCTAAGTGTTGATATAAAATCATTAGTATTGAGTTGCCTAACGACCACATTCTTTGTTTGAAAAATTATACAAAAATATTTTTAATGTAAATTTTTTAATTTTAAAGAAATTTAAATTTTCTAATGCAACTTTTTTGTTTTAAGCAGACCCCAAAAATTAATTACACTGTGCTAGTAGTAAATTATATAAGCTGGGCACCCCACTGGTAAAGCTAACTCGAGTACTCTGAATTCAATATGGCAGCCGTTTTTAGAAAAGCGATTGTATTCGCGATATTTGGGTTTAAACTTTATTATGGAAGTACCAAAATTAATAGAAAATTATAATAAAAGAGACTAATTAATTTATGTGCGTCACTTATTTGTTAACGACTAATAAAAGGTCTAAACTTTGGAATGACTTTAAGAGCGACTTTAATTTACTAATGCGAAATGCATAAATGATTCCTTTGAATACGTTTACATAGAAAATTAAATTGATGTTTATACTGTTACAAGTGGCATAAGGTGGTAGCTAGAGATTTCGCAAAATTTCATCAAAAATCGATTTTCAAGGAGTGTCTGAAGGTTTATTGGAACTAGCCAGCAAAAAATTTGCTTTCCTGGTAAGCTAGCGGGTATAATTGGAAACAAAAATAAACTAATTATTTTTTGCCTGAATAACTAGTTATGTTTGTTCGAGTTGTCCACAAATTCATGTAGTTATTTTTAGGCTCTAGGGATACTAAAATATATGTTTCAAAACGAAAATAATAATAAAAAAATTTTGCCGTCAGTGAGATTATACAAATAAAAAATTTGTTTTTAATGGCTAACATTTTACTCAGTACACCATCTCGCACTTAATTTTCTAAGTGACAAAAACTTTTTCTTAGACATTTTGTTATAAAAAACTAATAGCATTAGAATGGGGTTCAACCAACAATCTTCTGGTTGTTAATCCAGCGCTCTAGCTAACTCATCCACGTGATTGCAATATTACTGGGCTATTATACTATTGAATACTTATTTATGTAATACAGAGTAGGCAAATAATAATGACACCTTATTACAAAGAAACAAAGAAACTACTTTAATAAGTGTTTGCCATTACCTAAAATCAAAATGGTAATTTAAAAATTAATATGCGTAAAGAGAAAGATAGCAAGAATAGAAAGTTAATGTAAAAAATATTTTTTAGATGCAAGAATTGGAATTTTTAACTCATAATTAAATTTGTTTAGTTTAAATTAATTTCTATATCATTTATGCACAAATATTTTAGAATAAATTCAATAAAGCCTATAACATTATACAATGCAAGTACTATCTGTGTGTCAAGTAACGTGCATAAATGAAGTTTTTTTTTTTTGTTTAAAGTAAAATGTGAGGGTGACATCCAATCAAGATCCAGTAAAGTCTATAATCACCTCTGGTACTAGTACTATCTATGTGCAAAATTTCGTGCAAATCGGTTTAGCCGTTTAGACGTGATTGATACGCAATCAAATAAGCAAACCTATACCTTACTTTTTTATTAACATACATATTAAGGATTAATCTCGATTTTTGGTGTAAATTAATGCACAAAAATGCTTAAATGTATGATTCTACAAAAAATAGAATTACTAATAGAAAATAAGAAATAATTTTTTTGTTGTTGAAATACTAAGATCTTAGCCTTTTTATTGCAAATTTAAGCATCAAAAAAGACTAGAAAAAAAGCTAGAAGCTGAAACGAAATTTTTGAGGCTAAAGGAAAAAATAAAAAGACTAGATTTTGCTTAAAAGGACTAAACTTGCAACACAGCCTATAATTTCAAAAGACGAAGATTTATATTTGGGCATGAACTTGCGCGAACGTAAAAATGTAAAAGTGTTCTCCAAAGTGATTGTTTTATGTAGCAATATAGATAGCGCCAGAACCTTGCGGCAAACTCTTGCAATCGTCAACTTTCTGTTAGTTAAATTTTAGCAAACCTGTGTGGAAATATCTTGGTTTACACAATCAAGTTTGGGTAAATATTATTTTGTAAACTATTGGGTAGATTCACTAATCAACAGAAATTTGAAACCTTGCAAAATAATAAAAATAAAACCAAAGGAAAACAAGTAAATATTATATTCAAAAAGTATATCTGTTGTCGTAAAATTGCGTATTATAGAGATTTAATCAAATCAAAAGTACTTAAAATAATATAAAATAACTTCGCTACATCCTCAAAAAGGGACTAACAATGCTTTCTGAATTAATGCCAGAAGAAGTGGATTTTTGACCAGTGTGCACTGTTGAGTTTTCGCATCAGTGACTTTACCTATGCCCTAACTATTTTAATGCATGGTTAATGATAATGTTTTAATGTTTTATAGGTGTATATTTAGTTTGGAATGCTTACTAAATAAATTAAGAAGTAGTTGGAATTCTGCGGAATTTTTAACTCCCGTAGAGCGGATCAAAAGAAGGGATATGAAATTGACCCTTGATGCGTTTCTCAACGTCCCATACCTTGCAAACTAAAATAGCTATTTACCCAAATTTTTCGATTTTATGATCGCAGTTCCTTGAAATTGACATCATATCAAAACCCGTATAATTACTTACCACATAATAAACTCCTATATTTTAACTTGAATATACATTGTCCTGTTAGATCACAGCAAAAAATAAACTGAAAATGAGCCGAAAAATTCATGATTTTAACATTCTGTTATCATTGGAAAGAAGTACTTAGTGCCAAAAAAGAGCTAAAGAAGTTATTTTTTAACCCGTTGTTGTCATTGGAATGATGTTCTTCTTTTATGCTTCTTTCTCTTTGCTTTTTAAAACTATTTTTATAAAACTTTTTAATAAAAAGTTGGTTTAAGCCTCATAAAAATGCTTTACATTTTGCAAAATTTTAAATTTTTTTAAAAATTATTAACCTTTTTCCTGCTAAAAATATACTTTTTTAGAAGTAGTTGTTAATAACTTCGGAAAAAGCTCAAAAAATGCACCTTGTTCAACTTTTGAAGTGATGAAAATGTTCTTTTATGGAAGCATTTGATCGTTTTTTTTTCTGGTTATTATAAAACCTATACGAGGGCGGATTAATATTTCTGTGACTTTTCGAACTTCCCTCGTAGTTATATGAAATGCAACACTATTTTCATGAAGTAAAACCTGTTAATAAACTACTGTAAAATTTTGAGCAAGTGTCGTCATTTACTTTGCGTTTAACAGCTGTTCAAAACATACAACCTCATGTATTTTCTAAAAATGGAAAAAATTGAATTTCGAGTGCTCATTAAACATTGTTTTTGCGAAAAAAAAACAATCAATCAAACCAAGGAAAAGCTCGATAAATACTATGGGGACTCTGCACCATCAATTTCAATGGTAAAAAAGTGGTTTACTGACTTTCGTTGTGGTCGCATAAGTAAAAATGACGCTTAACGTTCTGGACGGCCAATTGAGGTCAGCGTGAGATGCCATAGGCATCAACCTATATGTGATTTCGATTTTAAATGATCAGCTGGGTTTAAGAACGTTGTCTGAAAGATGGGTGCCGCGTTTGCCCTCAATTGACCATAAACGTAAACGCGTGACAACTTCAAAGGATTGTTTGGAGTTGTTTATCTCCAAATAGTTTTTGCGGCGTTTTGTAACTGTGGATGCAGCAGTCTAAACAATAGGTTTCTCCGGGTGAACCCGGGTGACGGCAACAGTTTTTTGAGATGCACGCGGGATAATCCACATCGATTACCTTCAAAAGGGAAAAACAATAAAAGGCGAATACTATGCCAAATTATTAGACTGATTTAATGAGGATTTAAAAAGAAAGCGACCCCATATGGCCAAGAAGAAAGTTGTTTTTCATCAAGATAATGCACGGGTGCATACGTGTGCAGTCACAATGACAAAACTCTATGAATTGGGCTACGAATTGGTACCTCATCCGCCATATTCTCCGGATTTAGCCCCTAGTGATCACTTCCTATTTTCAAACCTAAAGAAATAGCTCGGTGGAAAGATATTCAGCTCCAACGATTAAATTATTGACCAAACAAATGCCTGTTTTAGGGACCTCGAAAAATCCTATTTTTGGAAGGTATACAAAAACTGGATCATAATGGACTAAGTGTATTGAGTTAAAAGGAGATTATGTTGAAAAATAAATTTTTGTTTTGCAAAAAAAGCTGTGTTTCATTCAAAAAGTCACGGACTTATTGATCCGCCCACGTATAAAGGCTTAGAAACTAGAAATGTTCCGTACATGAAATCAGATTTTATGAATATTCTTCTTTTCTAAAATAAAATAAATTGTATTTAATTTCCACTTGAATTTTTAAATTTCAGAATTTTTATTATATTTTTTTTTTAATTTTGTACTAGTTCTTAAGAAATAAATGAACTAATAGTATTTTTTAAATTCTTATACAAGATGAATTATAATTGGGCCTTTTTTTGTTTTTGGCTCTAATATTTTACTTCTTATTCTTGATATTTTTTTGCTGTAAGCAAAAATCGTTTCGAATTTTTCTTTATTTCTTCTCTGGAGATCATAAATAAATTCCTTTTTTACTTAAAGGGAAATTTGAGGAGGTCTTAAAAAATTTTAATAAAAAATCTAATTTTTATGAAAAATATGAGTGAACATAAATAAATACTGTTTTAGCTCTAAAGCTAATATTTAAGAAGTTATTACGAATTTAAAGTTTTGGTATATTTTTTTTTTATTAAAATTATAGGCGATCATATCAAAAAGCTCTTTACGCTATAAAATTGGTCTTTTTGAAGTTACATATATGAAAATATGAGTGATCACAATTGAAAGTTGCTTCTGCACTAAATTTCATATTTAAGAAGTTTTGAGAGATTTTAAGTCTTTTTTCAAAAAACGATTTAAAAAAAGTGGTTTTTTGGCCCATATTTAAAAAATATTCCATGTTTTTTTAAATATTTTTGCATGAAAAAATCGATTTTTTACACACAGAAATAGGATCGGTTATAAAAATTTATATTTAGTGGAATATACTTTAATATCATTACAACAATTAAAAATCTGTTATAGCAATGGATTGTAAAAGCGTTCTTATAATAGAATAATAGTTATTAAAATTTTTGAGTTAGCTATAGTAATCATTTTTGATCGGTTAAAAGTGAACTATACAAATTCGGGAGTAATAATTGAACTGAATGCATGTATTTGCACCAAACATTCCTTCGTTTATTATTTGCTTTTAGAATAATGTTTGTATTATGAATATTTGAATATTGACTATATCTTTAGATGCTGCAATTAATACAATACAGTTATGATAATCGGTTCTACCAAACGAAAAAAAAATAAATAAAAACACAGTCATCATATAATTTATCAGCCTAACCACAAAAGCTAAAACTTCGATTTTAAATTCGATTATTAATTTCAATTTCTTATCACTAATTTTTCAAATGAATATTTAAATTCTAGTTTAAAACTAAAACAAAAAGCTTTTTTTTTTTTTTTTTGTTGTCTTGAAAGCTTATGCATATTTTGTTTTTACACTTTTATGAAACTTCTTTTATCATTTCCATACATTTAAAAATATTTTCAAATTTTTTAATATATGAGTTTTAAAAAGCCTTTAAAACTGTTTTTTTAATATTTTTTTATGGTATGGAAAAAACAAAATTTCTATTTTAAAATAATGTGGATTTTAATAAATAAAACATTTTAAATTTCTTAAGTGGTTAGACCGTGTAATTTTATATTTTGACATTTTTGGGAAAATATATAAAATAAAACGAATTGAAAAATAACAAAAAATTATAATATACAAATTATATATTTAATTGAGTGAAAAAACAAATATTTATTAATATGTTCTTGGAATCGGTGAGTTCATTTCTTGTTGGAAGAAATGTGCATTAATCTAAATAATTTATATATTTCCAGAAATATTTTTGAACTCAGGCATGTGCTAGGAATCTGCATACATCTTAGCTAACATTAGCTAAAAAAAACTTTCTGAGGTAACTAAAATATTCTTAACCATTACTTTAGTGGCACCGATTTTTCTACTTATTATATATATTCTCATTACCTTCGATATCATTTGGTGATATGTAACGATTTCTTTTCCTCTGCCAAGTTACTTTTTTTTGCGAATTTAGTCACAATTATCACTCCTTCGTTTAAGTGTATTTTTACTCTCAATGGTTTTCCTTTAAGGTAAGAAATATATATTTTGCAATATTTGGAAACTGTTTATACACTACAACTACTATGTCTTTGTAATGTACCCTTAATAGTACCAATCAAGCCAGAATCCCTTTCAGAATAAATTTAGGAATATTTGAAAGTTTCTCTGTGTAAATGGTTGCTTCTCTATCCATAATTAATTAAATTAAATGAGCCCTAATGCAAATGTTTCCTGGAGTAGGATTTGATGCTCAATAATGTGTAAAATGTGTCAATATTTAAACTCATATAAATGCCATATTAATTATTATGAGGGCCGCTCTATGACTAACCAAAAGCTGCCATATGAGATCCGCTTCAAAAAATCCCTTTTAAGTACACAAATTCCGTATAAATGTTATGAACAATATATTACTACGTATGTTTTGTTTCAAATTTCATATTCAATTGACCACATTTACCTATAGGATCCTCTCGAAAATCTCAGTATCACTTAGACGGGCAAAAACAATGATCATATTCGACCGGCTATAACCTTCTTACTTAGTTTAAAATGCATTTATTATTTACAGGATAAACAAAAAACAAAACATTGCTCTCATAAATGCTCCTGCATTAGTTGTTTAAAAAGGACCTCAATCGGTGTTGTCAAGTAGAACCAATCAAAATTTAGTTTGATTGTTTCCACTGAAAAAGGCTGATGAAATACTTATCTAAAAGATAACTATTTCTGCTACATATTTAATCTGTATGTATGTATACTAGAATTTTATGAAATTTTAATTTCTATAGGGTTAAAATATAATAATAAAACACGTACATAATTTTAAATCAATTTTTATCTTTGAACTAGTCTAATGCACAAATATATTTTATGAAGTTATAACCGAATTATTTTTTTCTTCCAAGTTACAAATGCCGATTTATATCATTACTATAACCAAATGTTGAGATAGTACATACAACCGAGCAAATTCGATTAACAATAAATTCCGTTGCCACAATGAAACTGTTTTCTCTGTATATGAAAAATACACACAGAAAAAAGATTGGTTGGAAAACGTTTGTGTCTATTACAATTGCATAAGATTTGTCATATTTTTATTGTTATTATTTAATATTATGTTAAAATGATTTTATATCCCAACACTTTCAAATTCATAATTATAGAGGAATTTAGGTATCAACAATCCTAAAACCTAATTTAAGTAATTCTAGTAACTAATTTTACTATGTCAGTTGAGATTCGGTGCTTTTAATCGATAAATTAATTGTGAATTTCAAAAAAGTTATTTTACCATTTGATATTCAAAATTAAATATAATAATTTGCAATTGAATTGAAAAATTAAAAGAAGAAACACAGAAAAATTATTACCATTTATATTTCAATTAACACAGTTGTTTCATTTTGCATCTAAATTTAATAAATATATTCAAGTAAATATAAAATAAAAATTTTATTTCTCACTCAAGTCTTTAATTCATTCAATCATCTACTTGATTGATTTGATAAATTTTTTAATTGCAAAAATTTTTGTTTTTCATTTTTTGCAGCTTTTAGTAATTGATATAATCATTTTGCAAATTTAAAAAAGTGTTTAATTGAATTATTTACTAATATATATATTTGGTGATTAGTGACTTTTTTCTGTGAACTGAATTAAAATATTACAAGCTAAGATCACATATTAATGCGTATATATTTTTCCCAGATTTTGCACCGCTAATATCTCTTTATTGTATTTCTTTTATTAGAATAAAGAGTTCCAAGCAATAAGCTGACACATATAGCTACTTGAACAAATGAAAATAGCAAAATGAAAAATATCCTGAGTAAACTCTCTTTTCCGCAGGCAAATAAAAATTTAGCAAAACTGGTTTATTTGAAGAAATAAGTGTCTGTTTTATATACTATGTCTTAGTTAAAACTACTTGCAGGTTGCGATGTCGGCGTCAAGAAAATTTATTTTGGTAACTGCTTTTAATATTAATGCTAGGGTATTTAAAGTACATATATATATATATATATATATATATATATATATATATGTAAAATTTATGTAATATGTCTGAAAGATTTGGTAAAATAAAGCGAATTTAAATAAAAAAGTACAATAAAAAATTAGCCTTTTTTACTATTAAATTCAGTTGTGGCAAACGAATTATTATTTTGTCTTCAAATCAGTTGCTTTAGCCGAAATTTTATACTGACTACAACTGAATTTTAAAGATAATACCCAAAACTTATTAAGTTCGATTGGCATAAAATTCGGTTGCCACAACGAATCTGTTTTCTTTTCTCTGTGTATGAGTGATTATAAATGAAAGTCCATTTAATCCAAAATATAGATTTATAAAGATTTTACATTTATCATTTCCAGGATTGCTAGCACTATTTGAGAAAAAGATGTTTTTAGATTTTTTTTTTTATTAAGGATTTTGTTTTGTAGATTAAAACGCGTGTGTTGGTGTTTTGTTTATGCGTATACATTTCAACAATTTCTGTCTAGCCGTTATAGATTCAATGAGGTGTAAATTTCTACGAAAGTTTTGTTAGGAAACAATTCGCCTGTTTATTATATTTCTCATATGTATTTGTATTTTGATTTGTATCCATTTCATCATCATTCATAATAATATGTAACAACAAACAACAGTGAACAATTACAAAAAGTCTTCACCTTACAAAAATATACACATTTTAATTTTTATTTTAGGTACGTAAGTGTGTTAAAATGTTTAGATTTATTAGAATAATTCTACAGGATAATGTTAAAAGGCCTTTATAATTTTGCTCAGATTATGTTTGTTAAACAAGGCTTTTCGTTTTGATTTCTACTTGCAGGTTTTATAGGAGAACTTTTCTGTAAAATAAACAATATAATATATTCTACAAAGTATTGTTACAAAAATTATTTTTATAAGTTTAAATTGACGATTTTCGAATGTTCTAGTTTGTAACGTATTCGAATTTTCTAATTTATAAAGTCTATTTATTTATTTTAAATCAAATTGTAGTGATGTGTTTGATCATTTGCAATTAAAAGAACCCCCGGTTTATTTTAAGAAAATAAACCAGCGTTTTTGAGAAGTAAAACTATAACAATATTTTTAAAGGCCTTTTAAAATATGTCAGTGTGAAATGTTATTTAGATCTTATAGATACCCTAACATTTCCCCGCTATGTTTTTAATACAAGCACATGTCTCTCGTATATAATTACGAATAAATATAAAAATATTTTCTTCAATAATTCTTAATAACACTTAATGTTGTTTTTGGTAATGATGTAGCTAATCATGTTTGTTGTTATTTTTATTTGCACCAGATAAATATTATAATTTATTTTTCGTCAAGACTTATTATCAAAAGATGAAGTAAACATTTCTCAAATATTGAGGAATCATTTAACCTTCAAGTTGTAACTGAGCAAAAGAGTGGAAAAATTTATTTATTGTAACCTTGGACTTGACTTTAACCTTGTAATTATGTGTGGGAAGATTGAATAATCATTATTGAGGGTTGATAATGATGCCAGTAACAATTTAATGCCGTTGCTATAACCTAAAAAGACGTGGTATTAAACTAAAGTACCTACTATTTGTTTCAATAAATAATAGTAAAACATATCTAATAAAATGATTTGTGCAAAAGAAGCAGAAACAGCAATTTTGTGCCATTATCTATGAATAAATTGTGTAGCAAGAAAAAACATTATGAAATACTAGATCTAGTTGATTGTATATAAAAATTTAATATAGAATTAACTAAATAAAAAATAAGTCTCTCATATGATTAACTTTTTTTTATAATTTTGAGTAATTACCGCATTATTTTGAACAAACAATAAGTACATAGGTATTTCATGTAGAAATTGCAACAATTTACGTTAATTTTCTAAAGTAAAATGCAATTTGAAAATACTTAGTTCTTATTATTTATTTTTTGCTGTCAATAGTATTGTATTAAGTAATAATATAATTTTTGTTGTACTTAAATATTGCAATTACATTTTATTTTGTTGCATCACTAAAAGTGGTACTTTGTCACGCACACTTCTACATTTCTTTTTGTTCTTTCTTTTTGTAATGAACATTTAAGTATCATTTTATTTAATGGTTTCCTGATTTAATAAATGCAATTCAGTACGTTGTGGTGAGAATTTGTTATACCCAACAGTTATTTAGAAAACACATATGCAATTAAAATTTTACTCACCTCATTTCTGACAAAGTGAAGGCGGTGGTACTTGTGAATTAACTGGATAGAAAAATTTTTAATTTACATACGTTTTGTATTAAGATAAAAATTTATTATTTGGATTCAAAAGAATTAGGAATTATTAGGAATTACAAATACTTATATGTTCAGTTTAGGAAAAAATAGGAAAGTAATGTTATAAGCATACAAACCAAAAATATGCTCTAAGAAAGGGTTTTACGCTCATTAAATACACAGTAAAAAACGAAAAAATATGCCGTAAAAACGCGAAAATATACATTTAAAAATATAACAAATTTTTGTAATTTTTTATACAAAAATTATGTTTTTTCATTAAAATAAAGTGTTTTATTAATATTTTAATGTTATAGAATAAGACAAAACTGAAATTTATGAACCATGTCGAAATTTGATTCCCATTTTTTTTTTTTTTATATCACATTTGCTTATTCATCTAACATTATTATTAGTTCATAAATTTTAAAAATTACCATATGCTTTAATTAAAACAAAAAAATAAAAAAAAATAAATAAAAATATAAAATAAAAGCTAATGCGTCCCCTATATTACATTCAAAAATAGCTTTAAAGAAGATCAATTAAAAATGGCTTAAATAAGATTAACCTATTTCTAAATCTTCAACCTTATTGTTACAAGTCAAGCTATTAAACGCTACTCAAATGGTATCCATTAAAGTTAATTTTAAATACTAAATACTTCTGGTTTTCTTTTTTTCTTTTTTTATAATATTAAATTTGAAAAACATTTCATAAGATATAAAAAACATTTTCCTCAAGATGTTAAAGCATGCTCCAAAAAGGGTTAAATGTGCTCTAAAAATAACGAGAATGCTGTAAATATGCACTAAAAATCGTAAACTGCCAAACTATGCCGTTAAGGGTAAAATATGCAAAAATATGCACTTACAAATTGATGCCAAAATAATTTATTTGATCTGAAACTTATAAATATTTTATCAGTGGCTCCATTCAACATCCAGAAAAAAACATGCAATTGCTTATTTGTGGTTTCTCTGATTATAAGTAACACAGAAAAAATTATAACCTTAAATCTTTCAACTAACACAGTTGTTTCACTTTACATTTAAATTGAATTAATATATTCAAGCAAAAATAAAAGAAATAGTCGTAGTAGAAATAAAATTCAAGTAAGATTTTTTCTCATTTAAATTTTTAATTAATTTAATCATCCACTTGATTGATTTAACAAATTATTTTAATTGGAAAGTAATTGATGTAATCATTTAGATGAGATATGTATATTTAAACAACTTTTAATTGCATGAATTATTTAGGTGATTGGTGACTTTTCTGTGTGTTATACATCCAGTAAAATTATCAGTTGGAAGACAATACAATTTTATTTCACCAAAATAAAATTTTATTTTAATAACACTATTTAGGGTTTAACGTGTTTAAAAAGAATTTTCCTTATGGGCATAACTATTTTGGACCCCTTAATAAGGGCGTCATGCTATTCAAAGTATAGAACGATTTGTCCGATTGAGCAAAATAAAATAACAAACGATACTGCCTATGAGTGATTCTATATCAAAAAGTACAGCAATCGGATTCAATGAAATTCCCTACAGACATTGTTTTACATGGAAAATAATTATTCAGAAACAACCCAGCAAAAATTTTCTTTTCTGGTAAGCGAGCAGGTATAATTGGAAACAAAAATAAACTACTTATTTTTTGCCTGAATAACTAGTTATTTTTGTCCGAGTTGTCCACAAATTCATGTAGTTATTTTTTGACTCTAGGGGTACTAAAAAATATGTTCCCAACGAAAACAAAAATAAAAAAAAACAAAAAAATTTTGCCGTAAGTGAGACTCGAACTTGGACATAAACTAACCATTCGTTTTTACTGACTAACGTCTTACTCAGTACACCATCTCGCACATAGCAGCCTAAGCAACAAAAACTCTATTTAGTTTAAAATATCTTTTTAGACATTTTGTTATAAAAAACAGAATAGGGTTGAACCAACAACCTTCTGGTTGTTAATCCGTCGCTCTAGCCAACTCATCCACGTGATTGCAGTATTACTATGCTATTACACTATTGAGTACTTATTAATGTAATACAGAGTAGGCAAATAATAATGACGCCTCATTACCAAGAAACTACTTTAATAAGTAGTTGTTATTACCGAAAACCAAAAAATTTTTGCTGGAAAGTGGCAAAGAAGACATTTTTTTGTGCAAAATTTGAAATTTTTTTTTTTAATTTTAAAGTTCTTAAAAAATGGCAAAAATTTTTAGTTTATAGTTTTATGGTATACTACGAATAAATTAACCTACATGTAGATAAAAATATGTACAAATATGTAGGTACATATATAAATTTAAAAAAAAATATAAAAATCTAACATTTAGGCATTTTTCAGCGTTTTATATACCCCTCACCATAGGTTTTAAGGGTATACCTAAGTTTGTCACTCCACGTGTAATTTCTACATCATTCATCTAACATCCCAAAAAGTATATATCTCCCGGATCCTTATTGCTAGGGAAGTTGATATAGCGATGACCGTCTATCCGTCAGTCTATTAAAGTCTGGGACTTTTTAGGAAGTCCCAGTTATCGGATGTATGTGTTTTATACATCAGATTATAGGGCAGCAGCGCTTGCAGCGATAGTTTAATTTTGTATTTATATTTTTGTAGTTTGGAAAAAAATTTAGATTATTTTTGTACGTATAAATGTGAAAACATGAACGCATACTTTAAGGCGTAAATTTTATTAATTGTCGATAAGGTGGTAAAGGGTAAAAAAGATTCGGCACAGCCGAAAATAACACTCTAAAATTCGAATTTTTACCAAAACTGCAGTTTTCCAATCATTAGTAAAAATTTGATCTTTTTTTTTTTTTTTTTTTGTAAAAAGATTGATTTGTTGTAAAAAATTATATTTTTTAAAAGTTGAGCGAAAAAATAAAAATAAAAATAATCATTACAATTTAAGCATAGAAATAAACCTCAAAATGATCATTAAAATTGATTTTTTTAATAGAAATCAAAAATAATATTAATAAAAATTGTTTCTGATTTCGATAGAACCTTTTCTGAGGATTATATTTCTGTATTTATGACTTTTATGCAGTCGTTCTTCCTTGTATCTGATTTTTTTTTTTAATTTCAGAATAATGATTATTTTTTGTCCTTGAAATTTTCAGGTGGGTATAAATTTCGTAAGTAGTTACAGCTAATTATAGCTGCTTTAAAATTAAGTAGGGATAAACATTTTACCTACTCTAAAAAACTTATGGTTTTTGAATTTCATAACTAATATATAAATATCAGATTTTATATTATTAAATCTTATGCATCAAAGAATAAAAAATCGTCAAAAATTTTCAAAAAATTTTGAAATTTTTTTTTTTTTTTTTTAATTTTATACGAAACAGTAACAAAAATTTTATGTCTAT
The DNA here is from genome assembly GCA_932274085.1 of Protocalliphora azurea. Taxonomy (NCBI): domain Eukaryota; kingdom Metazoa; phylum Arthropoda; class Insecta; order Diptera; family Calliphoridae; genus Protocalliphora; species Protocalliphora azurea. The sequence goes on along the minus strand of OW026523.1, from coordinate 122,981,096 downwards.
GCGAAATTTAAGGAGCGATACCTTTTATTCGAAGTATATATAAATCTATGTCTATCAAATAGATATAAATTTCGAAAAAAGAATACCGATAAAAAGGTTCTGACTTGCAAATAAGCACATAAATTTAGAAAATTCTAGCCCTTGAAAATTTTGCTGGAATCCGTTATTAATTCAAATATGAAAATATTTTAAACATTATATATGATTGAAAAAATTAAAAATTTTCAAATAAAATGAATTTGACTTGAACTTAAATTTCCTTTGCACTAGAGAACGCTGTCGAATTAGAGTGTAATATAGGTTTAATTAAATGCTTGGAACAGGATTCAAGGCTTGTAAAACATTTGATTTTAAGTTGAATTACATCAAAAATACTTATTGCGTTATAATTTTTCAAATGTTTTTTTTTTTTAATTAAACTAATTAAAAAAACGTAACTCTTATTTATAGAAGAATTAGATATATTTAAAAGATTTACTGGGTTACTAAACAATTTCTATTGTTATACAACTTTATTTGAAACTATTGTTCTATAAGTGTTTTATGCATTTCTTTTGTAAAAATGATGAATTATATTATTTAAAATGTGGCATATGCAAACATAATATAAGCAAAAATATTGTATTTTTCAGATATCTAAAAAGCAAAAGAACATTTTGAACATTTTTTTGTTTCTCTAAAGGTTTCCGTCTAGTGTTTATATTATTAAAACTTCTTCTAAAATACCTAGTCAGTAAAAATCCAAAACTCAGCTGTCAATTCAATAATCATATTGTGAAAAAATCTTCACATATATGCACAACATTAAGTAACTACTGATAGAAAACTTTATTTTAACATAAAATCTGATTTGTGCATTTCAACTCCATTTCAATATTAAAAATGTTTTAAGTTCGTAACTATGTGTGGTTACAAATATGGAGGGTTGGTGGTTGGTTGTTACCCCTGCCAACTCCAGCAAAAACTTTTTCTTAACTTAAAGAAAAATTTAATTGATTTCTTTTTTTTCTTTTTTTTTTTTTTTTTTTTTGTATATCTTTGTTTTCATAGTCTTTTTTCTTAAGTTTTTTTTTCCTTATGCTCATCATAATTATAATTCATTAGTAGCGAAACAACTCTACCTCTTTTTCACCAAAACTCTACAAGCTGAAATACAATACACATGCAAGTATGTAAGTTTCTATATGTGTCTATATGATATATGGGTCATTATCAAAAGTTTTAAACTTGGCTGAAACTGAAATTTATTGAATATTTAAGCTTAATAAATTTTGTGGTAATAATATATTAAACAAGTGAGTTAAAGATCTGAACTCAAAAGACTTGATACAAAATTAGTGCAAAATTTTAGCACTATAAGTTTCGTCGTACGTTTCATTCACGATTGTTGTTTAAAGTTCAAAAAGTTAGATAAAGGGCTAAAAATTACATAAATTCTTCCCATTTTTCTAAGCTTATAAACTTCTCGAGCTTTTTGGATAAATTCTACACTTTTTTTGTTGTTGTGCAGACTTTCAACAGTTATATACAGGGTAGTCAAATTTTTATGACAATTTTTTTAATTTTTTTTTTTGATTTTTTGGGCGACAAATACAAATTTTGGGCAATGAAATACAAATTTTGAAAAAAAGATTGATATTTGTTATAAATATGCGTACTCTGCGCTATAAAAGTTGGACCGAAATGCTTTTTGTAATTTTTGAAACGCTATAAAATGACATGCTTTTGCACTATGCAAAAACTAATGATTATCTATACCTTTAACACAAATAAAAATTAATATTGAGTTTTTATCAACTTTGGAATAAATTGCGATTTTGCTTCATAACCTTATAAACTTTTTATTTGGACAATTCGAAATGTTTATGTAGTATTTTTAAGTATCGGCGATCTAATAAACTCTGATTTATTTGGAGCATAAAATGTCTTTAAATGTAAAAGTAATTTAAAAAAATTAATAGTAATTTAGAAAAACTTGGGCTATCATTTTCAGAATAATTTCTTTGCAAAGGCTTTATAATTAACTTTATAATTTATTGATCAATTATGTTCAATATTTAGAAAGCATTCAGATGATCATTTATTATTGTACAAATGTATATAGTTTTTACGATAATTTACTCTTATTTATATTAGAGTGATCTCGTGATTATGATTTACTCTTAATTTCCTAACAATATCGATGAAAATATATAAGAAATTTCATATAAATTCTATAAAATTATATAATAGATTAGTCTAATAAACAACAAGTTAGATCTAATTACTTTTTACCATTTAATAACCAAATTTATTTCGAATTCAAAATATATCAATTTTTCTCCCAAATGTATACGTGAGTATTATAATTGAATTTACTTTAAATTAAACTATAATTTTTACCCAAAATGTCCTAGATCTATTTTCTCCTTTCTTTCTATTTTTATTATAACTTAGTAAATACAACTCCGATCAATATATCTTGCACACATATTGCTTGGACATATATCAGTAAGGTTGAGAAAGAGTTATGAAAATTTGTGGTAATACTAGTTTCTGATTTACTGCAATTTAAAAATAACAAAAAGCACTTCGGATCACCTTTATCTCGTTGATGTACCCGAAATAGATAATCTGAAACTTTGGAAAACAATAGCGAAAATTTTGACAAAGTCAATTTTTCGCAAAGCACATTTAAAGTTTCTAATGAAACAGCAGGGATTACTACGTGCTTAGATTTTTTTATTTTTATTTTTTATTTTATATAATAAAATTGAAGGGGCACTAAAAATAAATTTAGAAAAAAAAATTTTATAGACTTTTTGAAAATTACGCAAAAAAATTACGCTTTTTGTTTTTTATTTTTATATAGCAAATTAAAATTTATAAAGATTTTGCATATATGGATATAGGAAGGGCGATAAATATAATTGATCAGGAAAACGGAGCATTTTTTTCAAAGCACATTTTGCTAAGGCACATCGCTTAAGCACGAAATTGACCACAATTGGCATAAGAGGTTGGAGTCTGTAATGCTTAAAGGAAATGTAGAGGCGCATTAAAAAATTTCGAAAGATAAAAATTTTATAGACCAAAAAAGAAAAAAATCACCTAGATAAAAAAGGATAACAATATTAGATAGCATTTCTTTTTAATAAAAACTCATAAAATAAATTTTCGTATAATATGTGGTGAAATGCGGATCGAATCCGCACTCTTCGTAAACTTTTAAAAACTGCGATTTTTAGTATAAGAAAATTTTTAAAAATTTTACGGCGAAACCCTAAAATATGTCACACTAATGCCATCAAACATTAAAAAATGCTAAGTTTTATTTAACTTAGTAGGTTTTGATAATACGCGTAATTTGTTTGTGAAAATTTCTATATGTTGAACTTAAAACTGCTATAATTTCAACGTTCCCTGCACGAAATAATTAATTCGAACTGATTCTACAAGAATTTAAGTCATTTTATATATACGTGTATTATTAAAATGAATTTTTATGTGCCATGAAGAAAAACAGAAATACAAATCTGTTCGCTGAAACACTTTTAGTGAATGGCGTTGGCGTTATGGAAGTTTAAGATAAAAAGTTTGAAAAAAATTGCCAAAATTATATATTCAATAACATTTATAAAATTACCATACGTACACGATCTACATCAACATGTCTAAAATACAAATTCATAGTGAGTCGATATTGTTGATGACACCGATGATAATCGTAATCAAATGATTTTTTAATATTTCATTAAACAAATTATAATTAACAAAGTATGTATAGATTTTGTCGTTTTTTTAATTTTATAAAAGTTTTCGATACTCGTATATTTTTAATATTTGACAATCAGAAAAATTTTTTAAATGATACTAAATGGCAAGAAATAACCGTTTATGGTAGTTAAAATTTAGAAGTTTTAAACTGTTGTAAAAATTCCGCTTTAAGTTCGATATTAATAACGACAAATCTAGACAAACGTATATAAAATACAAATTAATGGAGGTTCGGTAAGTTTTATATTATTGAACATAATCTCGACCACAGATCTGTTTAAACCTTCCCTTAGAACATAGAGCAAAGAACAAAGAGTACATAGATTTTTGATATTTTTTAATTACATTTAATTCGCTGATGTATTTTTCATATCTAACCACAAAAAAAAATCCTTTAAATGATACTAATAAATAAAAAGCTGCAAATATTAATTATATAACTACAAATTAAATTTTTCAATGACAAAAATACACAACCAAAAATTTTTAAATTACAATTAAAAAACATGTAATTATTTTTGAGTGAAAACATGATTTCAATATAAACTATAATAATAACTCAGATTAGTATACATTTTCATCGACTGGGTGAAAATGTATACTACTGAGTGTGCGACGATGATTATTGAAATATCAAAGACAACGCGATCTCAGGTCATGAATACTTTTTATGTAATTTTTTTGCTGAAACCTATTTTTCCCTCAACTAAAGCAGAATAGATGTATTTATTGCAAATATAATTCCACATGAAATGTAAAAAAAGCAATTATAAATTACGCAAAAACTTTTTTAAAATGTTATAACGATTTTGCAATTTAATTATTTATAGCGCCACTGTGATTTTAAAATGTAATCTGAAAACCCTTTTTGATCACACGATACTTTAGCTTCACAGAAAGTACGTTATGAGGGCGCCTCGTGAAAACTGCATCCCTTATAGCCATTCAGGTTTTTTCCTCCCCAAGTTTGGGTACCCGCTATAGCGTTGCTATTGAGAGAACATTAAAGAAATATATCTCAAATTATTCATAACTACAAGAGCAATAAACCTCCATCCTTTATTTTATAATACTTGAAACGGCGAAATATTCAATTAAAAATTTGCAAAAAATTAAAATTTTGAAAATTTGGTTTCACCACTTGTCCACAATACAATTCAACACTGGTCAACGACAGTTGACCAATTTTTTGTATTTTACTTTAGAGGAACATATGCGATTACAGCAATCGAAGGAAAGAAAAAACTTTTTTATTTTCAAACAATTTCTTTTTATTTGAGTGCTTGTCGGTACCACATGGAATGATTTCAGAACTTGAGTTTTTGTTGTTTTGCTCCACGCAATGTTGGTAATATAATTGTAACAAAAGTTAATTTTAAAAATCTAAACTAAAAAAATATATCAGGTTTAAATTCGGTTTCTTAAAAGTAAATGTGGAAATAGAATTCCCTATATATATATATACAAGATCAAAAAATTTTGATAATGGCCCATATAAGTGAGTGTCTGTGTGTGCCTACATATGTATTCTCTTTGAATGGGTGTTAAATTAGCATCTTTGTCTTTTTTATTTAAAATTTATTTTTACTGCTTATTTTTTCATTTTTTGTTCTCCAATTTTTATTTTTCCTTGGCATTCGTCTTATTAGTACAGTGGTTGTCGTGGTTAATTTTTCAAGTTAAGTGTAGTCAGTCATTCGTCATCTTTGAAATCTCTCACTCCTTTCTTACAAATTTCTTTAATACAGCCGGGACCCTTATGCGTATGAGTGTGTAAGTTTAATTTTATTCATATGTATAAGTGTGTGTGTGTGTCTTTCTTTATATGAGCAACTTTCACTTCTGCGAAAAGAAAAAAATATTATTGAAACTTCTCAAAAGCACCACATACACGAAGCCAGGGTTACATATAAATTTAGTGTTGGAGGAATATTGGTGAAGGGTAGAAGTTATTTTAAGCCCTATAATTAAAATATAACTTATACTATAAAAAATACAAATTTTTATTAAATGTAATATTTAAGAGCTAATAAAGTTGAAATCCTTAATGTCACAGAAATAAATTTTACCCTAAACTCTCCTTTATACTACTATGACTTTATTCGTTGTACGCAAATATAATATTGTGTGTATGTGTGGGTACTTGGTGCGTATATTTACTTTAAAAAAGTAGAAAAAAAAGTCTAAAGTAGAAGAAAACGAAAAAGAAAAAAGTAACCAACATATTCTTTAAAAATTCTTTTTGTTACCAAGAGATTTGATGTATGATGGCGAAGTTGCTGGCTGTGTATAGAATCCTTATTCGCATATGCGTCTACTTACAGAAAACCAAACAGCTCATATAAATATCTAAAAAAAAAAAAAAACTGTATGCAAAAGAGTAGTAGTTAGATGTGCTTATGTATGTATAAATGTTGGGTGTTCTGCTAATTTTTCATTATGTGGGCAACATTTGTGGTTTTAATTTCTTTGTCAAAGTTGTATTAAATGTTTTCAGGGAGTTTTCTTATTTTCATAATCCCCCTTTGTTTAACATTTAAAACGAATATATATATTAGAGAAAAATATTCTTTGTATGTATGTGTATATAGTATGTGAAATATTTTCTTTTTATACTTTTAAAAAATATTTGAAAGACAAATATACGCACATATACAGGCATATATTCATATAGGAATAAAAAAAAAAACAAGCATATAGAAAGTTTCTTATTCACGATATTTTTTTTTTTTTTTGACGAAAAGAATGTCTTAAATGAAAAGAAAAATATTAAGTTACATGAGTGACGAAATTGTATAACAACTAGTAATGTAACGAATAAAAGTTATTCGGTTTAAAAAATGTTCAGTCGAAATTCGTAGAAACTCTACACTTTAAATAGGTTCATAAAATATTACTCAATTCAGAAAAATTTAAATATGCTTGAAGGTTATTGTTTTATTTTTAGACTACCTTTATTAAAAAAGAATTATAATAATTGAATAAGTAAGTCAATAAAATGAGTTAAGTTATATTTTATTTGGCGAATGAAACGCCGCGGGCGAACATTTTCGTAGATATAAATAACCTCCATTTTTTTTTTTTTTTTTTTGCGAATTGATACACTAAAATGCTTAAATGGATAATCATCCATAAAAATGAAATTGGTAAAAGTATATAAGAAATTATTTTCTTCTTTGCTGAAATGCTAAAATTTTAAACTTTTTAAGGCAATCGAAAAAACCAAAAAAAAGTTTAGAAAAAATCTAAAAGCTAAAACGATTATTTTGGGCTAAAAGCAAAATTAAAAATCTAGACTTTGACTTAAAAAGGCTAAACAGGCAACAGTGCATGCATCCATCAATTATTATTTTAATAAATGATCATGAAAAGAACCGTACAATAAATTTAAAATCATATCGTATCGATTTAAAGAATGTAAAAAACTATCAAATGTAGCATCGAACCTTCTATGATTACTTTTTTTTTTTTAATTTTAAATAAATAAAATTTTTAAGTACCTACTTTTAAATAAATTTTCTTATATTTTTTTTAAAAATTACTTAATTTTTATATTTGAAAAATTTTCTATAAAATCACTTACGTTATATAATCGTGAATTCCAAGAAAAATACCTTATATCTCAGATTTGGTTCATATTTGGCACTTACATGCTTTGTAAAACCACATTGATGTATCTATTTTAACTTTTTGAAATTTCGAAGAAATGAAAGTATTTCACTTTTTATGTAAATTTAATTATAAATATCTATTAATTCCTCTTTTAAATGTTAATAAAATATATTTTTCACAATGCAAAACCCTTTATATAGTTATTTGATTTATTCACATTGAATATTTTAAAAATGCAAAACTCTCTGTTTTTCTTTAAAATTGAAAATATTGAAAAATATTAAAATCAAATTATATGTAAGATTTAGTTTTGATTTTAAATAAATATTTTTTTAAATACTTGAAAAATAAGCGAAATAAACAGTTTCCTTGCTATTCTAAAAAGTTGTGTTTTCGAGATAGACGTTTTTGAGTATAGGCCCTTGATATGAATAATCTTTAAAAAAAATTATTGAATAAATTTTACAGAAAATTCAATTGGAAAATTTATATATTTGAATTATTAAACTTAAAGCAAATATAAATACCGTTAAAGTATTTTTTGAATCTGTCATTAAATCTGTCACTTACGTATACGGTTTTATATATTTTTAGTTTTATGCTATTTGCAACACAAAGCACTAAAATATTTACAAAAGTAAATTTTTGTATGCAAAAAGGTGTTGGTATTTTTTTTTTCTTTTTTCTTTTCAAAAATTATTAAAAATGGTAAATATTTCCGTCGCAAAGAAAATTTTAATTGAATTGCTTAACCAATAAATCATTTTTAATATGAAATAAAAAATTAAAAAAAGATGCATCTCAAAAATACACTTGCATCTAAAATACATTTAATAAAAAATTGAAATCATTAAATTATTAAATAAATTTATTGTGAATTTAATTAATAAATTTATTATAAAACAAAGCAAATGAAGAACAAAAACTCGATAAAAAAAATATGCAAAATATTGTCATTAAAATAATATACTTTTAACTTTTTAATAATTTCAAACCGTGAAAAAAATGGTTTTTAATTTTTTATTTTTTTTTTTTTTTTTTGACTTCATAAATACGAAGCAAAAACTTTGCTTTCCTGGTAAGCTAGCAGGTATAATTGGAATCAAAAATAAATTACTTATTTTTTGTCTGAATAACTAGTTATTTTTGCAAAATATTGTCATTAAAATAATATACTTTTAACTTTTTAATAATTTCAAACCGTGAAAAAAATGGTTTTTAATTTTTTATTTTTTTTTTTTTTTTTTTGACTTCATAAATACGAAGCAAAAACTTTGCTTTCCTGGTAAGCTAGCAGGTATAATTGGAATCAAAAATAAATTACTTATTTTTTGTCTGAATAACTAGTTATTTTTGCTCGAGTTTATGTAGTTGTTTATTGACTCTAGGGGTACTCAAAAAATATGTACCTAAACGAAAATAAAATAAAAAACAAAAAAAATTTACCGTCAGTGAGACTCGAACTTGGACACAAATTAACCATTCGTTTTTGTTGACTAACGTCTTACTCAGTACACCATCTCGCACATAGCTTCCTAAGCGACAAAAACTCTTTTTAGTTTAAAATATCTTTTTAGATATTTTGTTATTAAACACTAACAGCATCAGAATGGGGTTGAACTAACAACCTTCTGGTTGTTAATCCAACGCTCTAACCAAATCATCCACCTATTAGCAGTATTACAGTGCTATTATACTATTTAGCACTTATTTATGTAATACAGAATAGGCAAATAATAAAGACGCCTCATTACATTGTAATTCGAAATATGATTTAGAGAAAACCTTTTTCAGTTAAGTCATGGAATAAGAACCAAAACTAAGATGAAAAAGAAGTTGTAAAGCTTTTCAGGAATTTTCCAATTATTTCTAGGCGTGATATAACTTCGTGCATATAATATTTAAAATCGTACAGAAATTGATTTTAAAATATTAAAAATTCAAAAGTTTCCAATAAAAGCTTTCTAAAACTAACTTATTTTAAACTTTTAAATGAGTTTTAAACTTTATGATTTTCATGTACGAAATAATGTAGAAAATGCGCTAGAAAAAGAGAGTATGTAAAGCAGGGTACACTTATTAAATTGTTCACAGTAAATTCCAATCAAAGCAAGTACTTTCAATCAAGACCTCTACAAAATAAAAGAAGCCTCCGGGAAGAGAGCTCCATGTAGTTCTACTATATGCATACAAATAAATTTTTAGTGAAAATGTTTTTTTTTATCGTAAAGCAGTTCTTAAACAAATTGTTATAAAAAAATCGAATGGTTAACACTTTCAATATTCAAGCTAAATTTCGGTTTTTATTGTGTAACTAATTTTCATGAAATAGAACGACTCTAAAGTAGAGGGATTTTTCAAGTAAAAGAAAATATGTTAGGAAAAAAATCGCCAAAAATTCAGTTTACGATATTTAGGTGTATTGATAATCGCATAAGGAATAATATAATAAATAAAATATGAAATATATACTTTTACACCGTAAAAAAAAATTGAAAAACTTTGAACAGAATATAAAAAAATGTTATTTTTTTATTTTAATGTACCAACAAGAAAAAGCACAATGGAAAACAACAAATCTGAATGATGTTCAATGTGTTGATATGTTTTCTATAAAGGGTATGTTAGCAAATATGTGTTTTTTACACTAACTTTTGAGCTAGGTTAATTTTAAAAATTGTCCATATTACGGATTTTGTGTTAAAAGTTTAAAGTTTTTTGATTTAACTATTGAAAATACTAAAACTACAGTATTTTACAGACAAATAACAAAAAAAAAATAATAATAATAAAAATACAGATAACATTCTTATAGTTTATGATGTTTTTTTCAAAATAATAAAAAACCATCCCTGATTTTATTAGAAAAATTAAAGAAGAAAATTCGGTTAAAAATAAATTATCAAAATTTTAATTCCGACCAATCCAGTAGGTACAGTTTATCGAACTATAACTAATCAAAGCAAATATATTAATAACTATCAGTGTTGACAGTTTAGCTTATTTGATGCTAAATCTAGTATTTTTATTTTGCTTTTAGCTTCAAAAATTTTTACTTTAGCTTCCAGCTTTTTTTCTGGCCTTTTTTGATTCTTAAAATTGCCTTAAAAAGGCTAAAATTTTATCATTTCTACAAATAAAAAAAATCTTATTTGCTTTTACTAATTTTAATTTTACAGAATTATCCAGAATCAGCACTTTGCGTTCACATAAAAATCGAGATTACTTATATTGTGCAAAAATTTTCTCTTGCGTCGCTTCATTTTACAAATCAAACATAACTTATTTTATTTTATTAACTTACTTAATCAATTATTGTAATTATTTTTTAATAAACTTTATTAACCATATAAACTATTAATGCTTATAATGAAAAGAAATAAATAAAAGAATAATAATTCAAAAGTAACAAAGATCACTTCAAAACATTAAGTCATTTCTCATACAAAGGAAAAACTAAATTTGTATAACAATTTTGTTGGCGATTTTTTATTGTATCATTTTGTTGGCAGTTGTTCTATATTTTATTTAAAAAGCTTATTACTATATCTTAAAAAAATTTAAAACTAATGAGAATAAAAAATTTTTTTAAAAAATAAAAAAAACTAAAATAAGATTTTAAATAAAATATATCAGTTTTTTTCTGGTCTTATTTTTTGGGGTATGTAGCCTTTTCCGACCTTTTCTAAAGTACAATTTAGACTATTTTTTTCACCTCCTGGCAACACTAATAACTATTACTAAGCCGTATTAAAAAGTGACTGCGAATAATGTCTTACAATGGTTTAATCATTCGGAAAACTAGCACATTGGTAAATTTTTTATAATACATATATACACTGTTTTTTAGAGAAGTAAATTAAATGTTTAAATATAAAAATCGTTTTTTAATAAAATAAATTGCAAACAGGTATTATTAGAAGACATACAATTAAAAAAAATAATATATAAATTTAAGAATTTTTGTTATCATAAATTAAGATTATGGCAATACTGAATAATAAGAAACAGTAAATAATTTGTGCAAAAATAGCGTAATTAACGTGTGTAGAACAGAATTTAAGCAAAATTTAAAATGATTAAATTTTTTCAAAAATTAATATAAATCTTATATTATTTTTTCAAAGAACGACTGACTATATTGTTTTTATATGATCAATATTTGAGACCCTTTCATGCACTTTTGGAATAGTTCTCAAGAACTTTCTTATCATGAGTTTAAAAACTAGATATTGGAAATTTTTGAACCTGTTATTGTTTGCCTTGAAATTTTATTGAGAGAATTCTATAAACTCTTACCGGCCTAAGTTGATCCAAAGTTAATATCTGATTTAAATTTTAAATTATATGAAGATTTTTAATTCTTAGACTTTGATTTAAGTTAAAGATTTTTTCCCATTGCACAAAATCATCCTTTCGTTATATATTAAAGTAGTTTAGAAAATATATTACTATTGGTTAATATAGCTCGATATTTGGTTTTATGAAATCCATCATCTCTACGATACGCAATTGAATATATAATTAAAAAAATGCAATCAAATCAGAATTATGTAAAATTAAAAATTTGACACAAACTGACTTTGATCCATAACCATTTTTTTCTAAAAACCTTTGGCAATAATTTTTGTACTTTTTCTATCAATTGATTTATATCCCAGCAAAAATAAATAGAAATTATTTTTAAGGAAGTACTTTCCATAACTTCAAAAGTTTCAATAAGTGTACGGTTTCTTGTTCTTAAGAAGTTATATAAACTTCATCCCAAGATATTATTAAAAAGCAATTCAAAAAAATTTTCCTGTTATAAAACTGTGAATTTACAAGGACTTGTAACTTAATAACAACTATTTTAATCAAATAAAAAATATTGTTATACATATTTGTTTTTAACAAAAAAATACTTGGTTTGTACAAAACTAAAGTAATTTCCTTGATTTGATAATAAAGAATATCAAAGAAATAAATTTTACATGACATCGTCAGTACAACTTCTTATTCAGTGAATAGGTATCAAAAAAGATAACATCTTCCAAAGACAAGCCTATGCCCGAATTTACACCACTTCTGGATTACAAATTCAGGATCTTATTGGTTTCTTTGGATGTTCTTGTTTTTTGTTGGAATATATCCAAAAATAAATAATTTTGATACTAATTGCCTTCTAAGTTAAAACATAAATCATTTTATGTAAGTTAACTATAAAAATAACCGAAAAAATTACAAATGTTTCGTTCAAGATAGTTCTTTCTATATTTATATTTTGAAGAAACATGTAACCATCCAAAATGAATAAAGAAATGTCACTATCATAAGCACACTGTCATTAAGAAATTAATATCAGGTTAGATTTTAGTATTGTTCTAAAAAAGTATTCACTGCAAATTGACTTGGAACCATACACAGTTTTTACTCTTATAAAACTTAATATATAAAAGGGAGTATTTTAAATAATTTCTTGATCCAATACAAGCACAACATTACGAATTTTTAATTTGAAAAAGTTTTCAGAAAAAAAAGTCAATATCTACACATATACTAAATTTCAACATTGTACCTAGTTTCCTTCCATTTTTTCCAATTTTAATATGGGTTTATTTCACTGTGTGACAGTACTTTTATGTGACATACGTGTCAAAATAGACCGCTTTAAATAAATACTATTAACGCGTTCTAACGTAAAACGATGTTACTTAATTTTCATATCTAATATATTCTATATGTTCTCAGCAAAAACTTTAGGTAAACAAATCATGCTAACTATGAGGTGCTATGTCAACTAAGTACTCTTAATTCGCTTAAAAATCCTATTGCTTTTGTTTGAAATAACAAAGAATTTATGGAGGCCACTTTGTTACAAAATATGTATGAGTATTTTAACGTAACAATCGAATCGCTTGAATACTCGATTATAACAAATCTCTAATCACATAAAAGATAGAATAAAATTGTTAGCAAGGTAACTGCCAAGTCTCAAACTGTCGAACCTAAAATTAACTTTTGAATTGTTTTAAATATTTTTCAATATTGTTTGCAATTTATTTTGTTGTTTTTATTAAATACATATATTATTTTTAAATTAAATTGTTAGAAAACTTTGAAGATGTTTGATACTTTTTTACATGCCTTTTGGTATTTCGTAATAAAATTGAAGAATTTACCTAACAAAATTCTATTTACTATAAAATGTTTGAAAATTTTTACAACACATGAAATTTCATGAAAGGCTTCCTATTATTTAAGTAAGAAGAGTTGGGTGGAAAGAAAGCTGATAATTTAATTAAAAACTTAAAAGAATTGTTAGCATTTTATTTAGTTTAAATAAGATAAAATTGTCATTGGTTTTAATTAAATTAAGGCTTGATTACAAAATTATATGAAGTATAATATTTAATTGATTTAGTTAATTATTTTGATCAAATGTGTTATATAAATACAACAAAATTTTTTTCGTAACTGTATTTTTTCAATTTTATTTACATTATTATTAAAGACTCAAAAGACTCTTTCAAGAACATGTACGCTGTACATAGGCTTTTTTTAAACTACTATCGCATTTATTTCAACTAAAGGCTACTAAAAATAACCACTATAAATTTAAAAAGAATTTTTCATTAGTGGGAACATTTTACTAAATAAAGCAATAATGTGCTATATAAATATATAGTTCATAATTTTCGTAAAATTGACATTCTTTGTTTTTATAAATTAATAATAAAAATATGAAATCAAATTTATATTACTATATTTTCGCTGCAGAAACTAGCCATCAAAAGAAACGCATTTGTCTTATTCCATTAATATTAGAATTCATCATGCAAAATAAATTAAATGTAAAAACTTATGCTTTCTATTACCTAAATTTTAATCTAGGTATATGCTAAATTACATCTACATAGCAGTCAATGTTTGCACATACTAATTCTAAACAACTCATACTTAAACACAAAAGCCGAACATGTTAACCCTACCATATGAAAACTAAATAACAACATTCTGATTGGTTAACAATAACTATGTCAGGCATTTAATATAATTTTATGTGTGTATGTGACTAGAATAAAAGCCAATCAAACTATCGCATAGAGTTTAAACAAATCTAGGACATATATTCCTTGTGCGCGCACCCCACCGTACAACTAAATTACCTACAAATATGTGTATAAATACCAAAAATACCAACAACAATTCTCAAAGACCCACACACACATACACGAACAAATATTATACAAATACAAAACCCCTAAAATACTTGCTTCTACTTATATTATACTACACTCAACAACAGCAGCAACATTTAACTATACTCCTATACTAGTATAAAATTCTATCAAAGCATTTTTAGTAAAAAGGCGTACACTAAGTTAAACCTCCCGAACCGAGCACCGAAAATAACCGACCGAACTTAGCTATACAAACTATACTATACTCCACACACAAACCCATACGAAGAGCATACACTCTGGCTATACAAATATATCACAAAAACAACATTCAACACAAAAAAAGGGATTCTCTATGTTTAACATTCCGTCGGCAAATATTTTCGTTTTGGTAACAACAACTACTGCAACAAAAACATTAGAAGAGTACATGAGTAATTGTTGCTTTTGCTTTTTCTACATATAGAAAACGAACGAACGAATGAAGAAAACATACACATGCATATGTGTGAATGAATGAAATGAACGAACAGGAACTAGGTTTTGTTGTTGTCGTTGTAAATATACTAACACTATGATTACGACTAGATGGAGCACACAACTACTATAAACTAATATAATGTTGATTAGATGGTTGTAGAACAAGGCTAGACCAAAACTTTGTGACTACCACCACTACTTTAACTTGTGCACCACAATAACAACAACGACTATAACTAATATTGCTTCGTACTCGTGTGCACTTGCATACAAGTATGAGATTTGTACGAATGTTTTAAATACACAAAACTCATAGAACCACAAAATTGAAAGGAAAGGAGAAAGAAAAACTAAAGCGCATTGATAGAAATATGCAAGTTGAGTTTTCTAAGCATGTCATTGGTAGTGTAGAATATTTGCAATGACTAGTTATTATGAACAGGGTTGCCAGGCATTTGTATGAAAAAAAAGCAAAATTTTAAGAAGTAAAGGAAATGATGTTTGGATATATAATCCGAAAGTAAATAACAATCTTGAAAAAGATATTGAAATGGAAAACTATTTTTATTAAATATTTAGGATATATAATAACATCAAAGTTTTCAAAAGTTTTAAAATATTTCTTAATCACCGAATTTAGTTGGATGAAAAAATTAAATATTACAAAATCATTCTCAATTTATATCTCGATATATTTCCCTTTAATTCCAAATATGTATTAAGTAAAGCATTTTACCATATTTCTGGAAAATATTAATCATACACCTATTGGTTCTTTTACTAATATAGACATTCGTAGAACACTTGCCTTAATAATCACAAAATATTCCAAATTAAAATTTCAGAATCTTTTAAAACATAGATCCATTTGAAAAAAATCGGCCAATCTCCCTAAAATTCTTTATAAATTAAACTGAGAATTAACAGTCAAAATTTTTAAAAGTTTAATAAAATTAATAAAAAAAAAAGCAAGTAAGAAAGACAAAGTCAGTCAAGACCGACCATATTATATTTTTGGTATATGCATTAAAATTCGAGAAGGTGTTTTATATGAGACATGTGGCAGTAAGTAAGTACAATGTTTATTTCTATAAAATATAATAATATATTATATTACGCTGATAATAAAATTTAAGTGTGACTAGCTTACAGTGTTGAGAATTTTAAAAAAAGTGTCCAAAAAAGGGGATTTTAAAAAATAAAATCGTCAAAAAAGAGGAATTTTTTGATAAAAAGGGGTCCAACTGCTTCAATATCTAAAAACACTTCTCAAAATTTGTTTACTTGATAAAAACAAAAACAAAAAATATTGCATTCTAATAAAAGCTGCTAAATTAGATTTTATTAATATGAAAATAATTTATTCATAACAATTTTTATTACTGCAATAAATAAGTTTTATTCGTAAAAATAGTTAACATAAAATTCTCTTTTTATTAAGACCGAGTCCGAGTGAAGACCGCGTACAAAAGTACGCGTTGACTTAAGTTGACCTTAAGTCTGTAGGACAAATTGTTATTCATTACTGATAATTTGGAAAAACACATTTCGCCAAGGCACTGCTACAAGGATATTTATCAAATCTATGTTTTATTTTCCCCAATCCGGTCCAAAAAGATTCGGCATTTGATGTTTTAAATAACTGTTCATAAACTTTATTATTTGTTTTAGTTTTTAACGGTTTCAGTTTATTTATAAACTTTTCGGGGTTATTTCTACTTCACTATATTTCAACCAACACAGTTTTTCGTCACTTAGAATATTGTCTAAAAA
This sequence comes from Protocalliphora azurea, assembly GCA_932274085.1. Classification (NCBI taxonomy): domain Eukaryota; kingdom Metazoa; phylum Arthropoda; class Insecta; order Diptera; family Calliphoridae; genus Protocalliphora; species Protocalliphora azurea. Next base: position 122,964,312 of record OW026523.1, on the reverse strand, counting down.
AGTCGCTATTTAGTTCCATTTTAAAAAAGGAGCCAAAAATGTGGCCAAGTGGTCGAAAAAGAGCAACAGGCGACTAAAGTTACAAAACAGTGACGTTAGTAGCGTTTAAGCCTAACAATACCTAGAAAAATATTATAGTAATAAAAATGTGCACAAACGAAACGGCAACAAAATGTGCACAAAAAAAAAAACAACGCTTTTCCACTCCCTAATCGAAGTAAAAAGGTTTTAATCCAATGGAATAATAATAATTAAAGCATTAAATTAGCAAACTTAAAAAAACAAAAACAAAAAAATATTCGGCGTAAATGCGCTCCCTGCTCGAAATACAAAATCAGTTACAGATTGAATTTGGCGAACAAACAACGAATATAGCAAATTAAAATTTCTTAAAACAAAAACAACTTTAAAAAATATTATATAAAATAAGAAAGGCAATAAAATAAAAATCTTCGTATTTCCGCTCTCTGATGGAAATTTTAGGATTTTTTCTACGTCATCGGAGTACTTTAGAAAACTTAGGAAAAAGAATACATGCTTAGAAGATATATATATATGTATACATGTTTAATTGAGTATTAAACATCATTCCGCGTGAGTATTAAACCTTATACGCGGGATAGGTTAAATAACATACCGACCATAACCAATGTTAACAGTCTTCGTTCTTGTATCAAAATAATTATTCGTGGCAAATTTCATCAAGAAATCTTCAGAATTGTGACCTGTGCTTTATTCACAAGGTTTACGTATAAATTCAAATTCGAGTTTAAAACATTCGATGTTGACTATATTCAATATTAAGTCATGTCCACGAAAAAATTAAACCTGTGCAAATTTTTGTCATAAAATTCAAAACTATAGATATCAATGAACATTGTAACATATATATTTTGGAAGATCTTTTTATTTTTATAAAGACAATTTATGATATTTTAGGAATATTGTAAATCACGAACTATTGCGGTAGTCGTACTAAAACTCGATATTGTTAAAGTTAATATTCTTTCCAAATATCATTAAGTTTGGATAATTTCTGGAAGCAACCGGCGATTGTTCTGTTTGATTTTAAACAATACAAATTGACCATTTTATTGTTGAGAAAAAAATCATATTGTACGTAACTTTGAGTCAATTAGCAGAGTAGTTTTAAATAGAATGACTCATCACAAGTTCAAAATAACAAGTTGTTTGATTCCAATTTTGAGACAAAAGTTGAAAGTTTTTTTTTTTTTTTCTTGATAAAATGTACTAGAGTAGTGATTTTCAATCGCTGGTAGTGAACTGAAAGTGTATTTTAATTTTTTTTTTTTTAATATTTCTGTATTTTACTTGTCAAGAAGCATCTTTTGAGTGTTTTTTTTACAAAATGTTTGCAACGGGACACTCTATCAAATAAATTTTAATACTAGGGACGGGACGGTTTGAATATTAGTTAGGGACTGTTTGTACTTCTTGTGACGGTATGTAGCTTTCAAACTTTTTAGATATTATAATATTTTCAATATCTTTCAATATCGTGTTTTGCATTATAAAATTTTTTTTCGCTTGAAAAGCTTCATTTCTTTCGTTCAAAATTTGTAAAACTGAACTAGGATTACTATAATACAACAGCAATGAAAAACAGATTCCAACATTACTGTTAGATAGGATACATTCATTTACCCTGGAATAATATATTGGTAAAGATGGTGATTTCTCTAGAATACTTCGTTGTAAGATTTTTTAGTTCTTTGGTTTTCCTAATGTTAAATGTTTTCTCCGAAAATATTAATTTAGGTCAAGGTATATTGTTTTCATTTCAATGAAACAATTGTCCAACTCACAACCTCAGTTGTATCGTTGTGTCATTTTACATCGCAAAAATTTTTAAATTAATTTGTTCTTGCTTTGTGTCTAATATTTACACTAAAGGATTTTACGCAATATGCACTTAGTTATTGATTCAGCAATTTTTAAGGATGTCAGTATTTTTATTTAATTTATTATTTTTTCTTTTTTTTTAATTAATAACATACTAGTCGTTTCTTCAAAAGTTTTGGAGGAAAATAAGTTTTTACAAAAGTATTATATAAAGAATGGAGTTGTATAAAAAAGATTTCCATTAAATGAATATAAACGTGAATCATAAATATAAGTATGAGGCATAAGAAATGTAAAAAGAATAATATTACTCATACCACTTATTTTGAAAATCTGATTGTGAAAACAACAACTAGAACAATCGATACACAAATGTACACAGAAAAAAATTGTTTAAAAATTTTTAAATCATTTATTAGTTGATTTTATTTTAAAATTTAAACAAAGCAGTAATCAAATTAATTAAGTTTTTAAATTTACAAAACTAAAAACTCAGAAAAAATTGAATGAAAAGGAAACATATTTTCTGAAAAAATTATGATTGTATGTAATTTATCATGGAAATGGAAATATATGTTCATATATATATATATATGTATATATATATATATATATATATATATATATATCCATATATTTATTGATATGTATTTAAAGGCCCTATTGTGAGTGATTATTAAAATATTTTTTTATTATAAATTTTATTAAAAAATAAAATGTACATACATATACAATAAATATTTTGCACTTGTACACAACTCGTGACTTAATTTCTCTTCGTAACTTGATTTTCAATAGACCTACATACATTATATACATACATTCAGTAGAGAAAACAATGAGACCATATTCATCAAATGGTTTACCTTCTCTAGAGTTTGTTGAGTAACCGATTGACATCTTAAAAAACTGAGATTGATGCTTACTTGCTTTTACTTTGAATTTCTAAATTGTCCTTAACTAAATTTGCATCTTCTTTATAAAAAACAATAATATCAAGTGCGAATGGATATTGATCGAATATATTTCAATACATACCTTCTTTTGAATATAGTAATTGACCAAAAGGACTTTCTTATAACGACAAGAGAATCAGAAATTTACAAAAAAGAATTTCATTAAAGTTTCGTTTGATTTTTTGTATTTCCAATTTTATAAAAATTTTATTTTTTAATATCAAATTCTTGTTTTTATTAAATTCACAAACACTCTCTATCAGAGGCAACAACCAATTTATTTGGTATTCAAATCTATATATTGTATGAATTAAATATCATTGAAATATTTAAATCAGTAAACGATATATAGTTATACAAAATCACTTAGAAACAAGTTTGAAAGGGTTACTTATTATTTCGTAAATTTTTGGTAGCAACAATATTTAAAATGCAGATATCGTTAATAAAAGAAGAAGTTAGAAGCTTGAATAAACATATTAAATAAGAAAAAATATAAAAAATAAAATAAAAATAAATAAAGAGATCGGCATCGAAAGAGCATTTTTGGTGTAGGTCATATATGTATTTATATACGAAAAATTATGTCATATATGACAGCATATATCAATAAAAATTTTCATATATAGTTCCATATATGGTTATATTATTATATTTTATTATTATTTATATATGGGTTAATATATGAATCCATATATTACAAATATTACTGCATACTTTTCAAATATACAACCATATATATCTATATATTTTCATACATAACCATATATAAAAATATATGAACGTTTTTACCTGGGACTAGTAAATAAAAATGTATGAATTTATGAGGTTAGATACATCTGCAGATTTAGCAATAGCTTCAAGCTTCGTTATCATATCTATGAATTTATGTGACAACAAATAAATGTTATGACCGTAATCGAGAATACCCCATGTTGCACCGCATTTCGAACTTCTGGAATAGCAATATTCAAGACGATATTAAATAGTAGTAGAGAAATTACACAACTTTGTCTTCAATCCGTATTAATCGAGATGTTCTTGCTTGGATATGTGGAATACAGAAGCCTTTCTATATTACATGTGAAATAGTTTTAATTTATTAAGTAATTTCGTAATTAAAATCCATTTTTATTTTTTCTGTTTACGTATATATGTATATATGAAATAAAAATATAAAAAAAAAACTTATGAACATGAGTAAAAACAGAAAAAAGATTGATGGAAAAGTGCTTAAAATAACAAACATTATATTTTGTTTTGATTTAATTTCTAAACCTAAAATTTCTTCAATATTTTCAGCAGATAATTTATAATTGTAATGAAATTTAAGTTCTTACCATAAATAATTTGGTAGTTAGAACCAATTTGTACATATTCTTGAATTTGTTTAGGGGCATGATAAAAGAAACTGAATTTAATTTACAGCATAAAATACTAGACCAAATAATGAAAGTAACAAATTCAAATTAGATATTCTTAAACAAAAGTTGATTATGATTGATTTTTCTGATATTTTTCATAAAAAATTAATTCACATATTGTCAAAGAAGAAATATAAAAATATAAAATACAATTCAATATTTCTAAAAAATTTGCTACTTGCTTGCACATTTATGCAATTGGAAAAACAATAGGTATGTTGTTTTTAGGTTGTGTGTATCTTTGTTTATTATATTATTCTATATGCCAGTTTTATAGATGTATAAACGTTGAGGAGGCGGTTAGTTAATATAATACGAGGGTGGATCAATAAGTAAGTGACTTTTCGAACTTCCCTCATAGTTGTATGAAATGCAACACTATACCCATCAAGTGCCACCTTTTAGTAGACTACTGTCAAATTTTGACCAAGTGTCGTCATTTATTTTGCGTAAAAATACGATTTTTCCATGTCCTTAAAATAGGCATTTGTTTGGTCAATAATTTCATCGCTGGAGCTGAATCTCTTTCCACCGAGCCATTTCTTTAGGTTTGGAAATAGAAAGTAGTCACTAGGGGCTAAATCTGGAATATAATGCGGATGAGGTACCAATCCGTTACCCAATTCATAGAGTTTTGCATTTGAGACTGCACACGAGCGCACCCGTGCATTATCTTGATGAAAAAGAACTTTTTTTTTGGCCATACAGGGTCGTTTTCTTTTTAAATCCTCATTAAATCGGTCTAATAACTTGGCACAATATTCGCCGTTTATTATTTTTCTCTTTTCAAGGTAATAGATGTGGATTATCCCGCGTGCATCCCAAATAACTGTTGCCATCACCTTATTGGCCGACAAACTTAACTTGGCCTTCTTCGGAGCAGGTTCACCCGAAGAAACCCATTGTTTAGACTACTGTTTGGTCTCCAGAGTACAATAATGGATCCATGTTTCATCCATAGTTACAAAACGCCGCCAAAACTCATTCGGATTGCAGTTAAACAACTCCAAACAACCCTTTGAAGTTGTCACACGTTTACGTTTATGGTCAATTGAGGGCAAACGCGGCACTCATCTTTCAGACAACTTTCTTAAACCCAGCTGATCATTTAAAATCGAATTCACACTGCCATATGAAAGTTTTACTCTTCGGTCGGCCAACACCATATCGTGGATTTTTTCGACATTTTCGGGTGTACTGACCTCAATTGGCCGTCCAGAACGTTCAGCGACATTTGTACTTGTGCGACCACAACGAAAGTCAGTAAACCACTTTTTTACCATTGAAATCGATGGTTCAGAGTCCCCATAGTATTTATCGAGCTTTTCCTTGGTTTGATTGACGGTTTTTTTTTCGCAAAAAATAATGTATAATGAGCACTCGAAATTCACTTTTTTCCTTTTTTAGAAAAATACACGAGGTTGTATCATTTTAACAGCTGTTAAACGCAAAGTAAATGACGACAATTGCTCAAAATTTGACAGTAGCCTACTTATTGATCTTATTGATCCGCCCTCGTATAACATTTACATAAATACCAGAAAGTATTGACCAGTAATGGGCTAAATTTAACGAGCCAAGAATGAAACAACTTTTAAATAAGTAAAGGTGCTACAAGTTATAAAATGAAATATAAATATAAAAAAATATTAAAATTAAGGGTCTGATTCAGTACAACAAGAAAATTGTTTAGAATTAAAATTTGTATGAAAAATACTCAAAAAATATTTAAGAAATGAGTAATTTTCATACAAATTTTAATTTCGAACAATTTGATTGTCGTACTGAATCAGGCCATAATTGATATAAAAAATTAGAACATTGAATAAAAATTGATATGAAAATTAGAAGATATAGAAAAAATATTAGAAATAAAAACATGCAAGCATTAAAAAAAACATTAAGAATATAATTTGAACAATGATATTTTAAACTTATTTGCGCTGCTGATGATTTTTTTGTCGTGTGGAAATGAATTCCAGATACGTGTGAAGTTTATAAGAAATTGCCATTTTGCTACGTGATACCGACTCGTAGGTGTAAGGAGTTTTTACCCCTCCTAGACCGGGCAAATTGCAACATGTTAAACATATAATTGAGTTTTGAGGTATAAATGATTTTATTAAAGAACATTAGAACTCTTAAATAGCTATTCCTTTAAGTAAGTAAAAGCAAATCTATTTCTTTTGCAAAATCAAGGGATGTCAATCATATGCTGAATGTTTTCGGTTTCTTATAGCTTTCAGTTGCCATTCTAATAATTTTCTTTATGTTACCTTCGCGTCATAATTTTCATATTAAAACCCATACGTCAAAATCAATTTACACACCAGAGAAATTTAGATGTAAGACATGAAATATATTTTCATTATTTTCAACACACAAATTTATGTATATTTTTCCATTTTGAATAAATTAATTTTAAAAAACAAGGATGTACATCTTTATTTTTATAATTCACAATAGTCATTTTAAAAGTACTTATATTTTTGTAATCAGTTGAGAGTTCACAATTATTCGTTTGAAATTCAGTTCATGAAAGTAAATGCAACCGACAAAATTTGATTGGCAAAAAATTCGGTTGCCACAACGAAAGGGTTTTCTCTGAGTGTAATTAAGTGTCTTTTTAAATGTTTCTTAACATTTTAAATAAACTAATGAAAACTGAAATGTACTTTCTGTGTAATAAATAGTATCAGATCGCATAAATCCAATGCAAACCACTAGTGATACATTTCCAGAGATAAAAAATTTAATAAAAATTACAAAACAAAATTAAAATTCATTGATATAAATTTTAATTTTTTCACATTTTTTAAAACTTACATCCTACCATACATGTACATTAGCAAAACAATCCATTTAAAAAAGTAATTTTAAATTTAATGGTTTTTTTTCTAATAAAATAGGAAACATAGTCAGTCCATAAGTGAATCATTAAAAAAAAAAAACGCAAAACATCAAATAATCTTATATTCATATGAAGGACTTTTTCAACCCCCTCAAATAAAGTTGATTTATAATGAGAAATACTTTTATTTTTTAATATTAAACAGCATGTAGAACATTTTTTATTTTTGTTACTTTCTTGATCATAAAAAGGCAACAAAAACCAGAGCAACAAAAAAGAAAATATATTGTATATACGAGTATAAATATCGATAAATTCAATAATAAAATTAAGTTAATGTTTGGTATATGTATTTGCGATAATGCAATGAAAATGAATTTGAGTAAATGTTATGGATATATTTTCGTTTTTTTTTTTTTCTCGTATATTGGTACAATTGTGTCATAAAACATACAAATATTTAAGTATAAAATGTCAAAATGCCAAAAAGATGTTACCGTTTTCATCAAAAGTCACTTGCACACATATACACTCATGCGAGTTCCTGCTACCACTACCACACTTATATAAAATAAAAACAATTTAAAAGGAAATATTATCACCACACTCACATATACCACTCTATTGTGTACCCATAAGTAAAAACTTCCATTAAAATTTTTATTGCAAATTTGTAATTTACAATTTGCATTTTTTTGTTTTACAGCCGTTACAAATTTTTTTATATTTCTTTTCTTGTTGTGTTATAAAAAATGGTGATAGAACGTAATTTTGTAATCATAAAAATGCAACATTTTGCCAATGATGATGATAATAATAACATTCTGGCAGGCAGACACAAGCCAAGAAATATCAAGTCAACTCCTGGAAAAAATAAGGACATCAAAAACATGTAATGTAATTTTTTTCTAATATATGTATAAAAAAACGACCATATAACAAAACAATATTGTTATATAATAATAATATGATACTGTGATGTGATGTTATGATATATTATGTTATGATTGTATGACTGTTCATAAGTGAGATTGTATGTGTGTATGTATTTGTATATGCTTAACGATGACATAAGATGTTAAACATTAAACAGCAACAACAGCCCAACAAACCAGGATAGTAGCGACACTTATATTCATATGTTTATATTGAAAATCAATCTATATTGTATATGGATGTTGGTGATGGGAATAAGTTACTTCACCTAAATAATTTATAACATTTAAATTATATACCCACATATTCTACAATTTTTTCTAAACTAAAACAAAAAAAAAAAAAAAAAAAAAAGAACAGAGTTTAGTGCTGAATAATTTAAGAAGAAAAAGAGTTAATTAAGTTAAGTAAACTATATCCTCTTTGCTCAAAATATAACCCCATTAAGCTCGTTTATATCGTTTCATTATTAATTTTAGCCCTCGATCCAATGAATTAAAATCTAGTACAAATCTTGGTCTAAGCCGACATCCGGTGCCGGTGTCTTTTCTAGACACAAAAAAATCTTCTAAGCTGTGTTGCCAGGAGGTGCGAAAAATAAGGCTAAATGGAACATTATAAAAGATAAAAAGGGCTAAATACCCCAAAAAATATTTAAGGCCAGAAAAAGTTAAATTTTTAATTTAAAAACTTATTTTTTTCTCATTTTCATTAATTGTTGATATTTTGTTCAAAGAAATTGTAATAAATTTATAAATAAATCACATAACGGCCCAAAGAAATTCCATACAAATTTCATTTTTATGAAGTTTTAGAATTTTGTTCACCTGGAAAATTTCCTTATGTATTGAAGTGATTTTCCGTAATTTTTGAACTATTAATAATTCTTTTTTGATTAAAAACTTTCACTGATTTTTCGCTTCTATAAGAACTTTTTTTAGTTATATGTATAAATGGTTTCCATTTTTAATGAAATATATTAAAAGATAACTATAATAACTGATTTAAAAATAGTTAAATTAAAGTTAGTTTTGATTTGGAGAATGAAACTCTGTTACTTTTGAATCGATAGATATATTTTAATTTTTCTTTTTTTTTTTTGTGCTGCAGTTGTTGAGAAATTTAAGGCTAAATTTGAACTTTTATTTGTTTTATAGCATTTAGTGTGAAAATGCGGATGTTTTATTTTTTACTTATAAAAAAAAAAGCTATATGCAAATAAAAGGTAAACATTTTCATAATAACTAGGACAATTTTGTAAACAGACTCTCACTTTATAAAATCTAAAACAGATTCCACTAGAATTACGATTTTTTAACGTTCATTCTGTTTTTTTATTTAATAATATTAAGGACAAAAATTTTTATTTTTTATAATAATTAAAAGTTTTTTAATGCTAATATTCGAATACCACTGGCTTTTATGCTTTTCTTATATTACGTTGTGCTATGTTCCTAGGTAGCATAAATAAACTAAAAATGATAAAATAAGCTAAAAATGGATAAAATACGCTAAAAACAATAGTAAAAAGATAATTATATAATATATTTAAGACTCCTATCACAACTTATAGTGCTTGGTGTACTTATATTTGAGTCATATGAATATATAAAATAAAAATAGAAAACATTTTGGGAGTAATTTCATTCAAATGGAAAAAATGTTATACAGAGGGGTCCAGACATGGACAAAAGTAAATATGGGGTTAAAGAGGGTACTTTCGCTTTTCTTCTGGTAGTAAAATTTATTTAACTCCTTTTGACCCTCAAATGTTTTATTCCACTAAAATTAAAATTTGACTAAAATATAGTATCTGAGAATACATTTAATACCACAAAAGGTAAACAGCATGTCACGCCCACAATTACCAATATTTTGATCTGATTTTGTGATCACCTTAGTTTCAATATGTTTACTATTGAATGACATTAAAATTTTGGAAATCGGTGTTAACAAAAAATTTGACTTTTGGTCAATGAAATTAATTTCTGAGCCACCGTTTGCTGCAGGCGAAAACTTTTGCTAAATATAAATAATCCCGATTTTTGTACCAACTAATACACAAAAATTCTTAATTTGATAATTCTTTAAAAATAAAATTATCAAAAGCAAATAAGAAATGATTTTCTTCTTTGCTGAAATACTAACTTGGTTCAGAAAAAGAATGAATTCGAAGCCCAAAAAGTGTCGAAGCTCCTTAGAGCTATGACAAACATGTTCGGGCGAGTAATAGCATGTTACTCATTTCTTCACAATCAAATATGAACCATCAAAAATGAGTCTTGTTAAAGATACGCCTAATCAAATCAAAACAATTTGATTAACTAAAAAATATTCAAAGCTCCTCAATAATAAAAAATAAAAATATTTGCAATATTTTTATCAGCCTGGAGAACATACTTTATTGCTGTTTTTTCTCACGTTCCAAGGTACAAGTTTTGTATATTTTGCATACCTGTTTTGTAAATTTACAAAACAGGTATGCAAGTTTACTCAAAATGCGACAACATTTTTTTTCCTCTTTATCTTGAATAAACTCGGAAAATTATAACAAAGTGTGTCATAAAAGGACATTAACACTCGAGACATACAACAGTGTTTTTAACATTCTTAGCTAGATTTAGAATTTTTTATCGCTTTCACCTTCCATTTTATTTGAAGACACACCTTACTGTAGAACGTATAGGACTCGATAAAAAAGCTGGCTATATTACAAATACAACGATAGAATTCTACTATCGCAAATATAAATTAGGCAAATATTTTTCAAGATAAGGTGAATTAATTTTAAAATAACGATTTACCATGAGAACTAAAGTTAATTAAAAAAAAATAATAATTCACGTCTATAACTCCAATCACGTGTATCTAAATTAACTCAGTTCCTTGCTGTGAAATCAGAACTTTTCGTTTTTGGTAACGAATTTTTTCATCGATTAATGGCAATCTTAACCCTCAGTTATATGACCACACACAAACATGTTACCGGTCATATTTCTTCAAAATAATTTGAAAATCTTTAGTAGCATGAAATACACGCTTTACTTCCTTAATAATACACTTTATTTTTAAATCCACGCTTAAAATCCTGATACATTGAAGATAGTATTGAAAGTAAATAATCCAACTTTGTCGATTCATTAGAAAATCGCCTTAAACTATAGCCAATGTTACAGCAGTTCAATCCATACTATAACGGATCTTATTTTGATAAAATTGTGGAACACTTTTCTGATACCCGATTACTTGAATGATATATAAGTTTTCCCGCAAGATGCAATTTTTTAATAAACTAAAATAAATTTTCTTCCTAACCAATATTTCAAACAAAATCAAGACAACCGGACGAATCCTCATAGAAATTGGAAGCTTGTTTTTTTATTCTACAGTGGGACAGAAAGGCAATTTTTGATAACATGTCATAAAATTTTGTTCAGTTGTTAGCTGATTCAGCCTTGTGTGCTACTATAGAAATGCATATAAAATACCATTGTATATGGGCTATTATAAATTTTTTTTAGCCTGCTTTAAATTTATTTTATTCTTTAATAAGTGTTGTGATAATACTATTTTAAATAAATGGGTTACAAATCTGAACTCACAAAACTTGAAACTAATAGAGTGCAAAATTTTAGCACCATATGTTTCATTTTATACACACAGAGAATTCAATGTTTACATTCAATCAAAATTTTAATATCACTGACCACAAAAATTTGATGTTTTAGAATATTTTTCCCAGAAACAAAATTTTAATAACATAAAAAATATCAGTATTCCTACACCCATTAAATATTATCAATCTTTTTTCTTGTTCTAGAGCCATATTTGGTTTTAAACCATATTAGTATTATTTTGAATATTTCTTTTTTTAACATTTAAAGTGAAAATAAAACGTGTTACATTCACTCTGAGAAGGGGTAACTGTCCTCCAGTTATACTTAATAATATAAGTATACCATAGTCAGATGTTACATACCTTATTCATTTAGATAGGCGACTAACTTGGCGTCGTCATATAGAAGCCAAGAAGTTAAAATCTTCCAGTTTTCACTGGTTAATTAACAGTCACCCAAATCTAAGTCTTGACAATAAAATCATCCTGTATAAAACCGTTTTAAAGCCAATTTTAACATATGGTTTACAACTATGGGGAACAGATAGTAATGCGATTATCGATATTATATAGAGGGCCCAATCAAAAAATCTTAGGACCATGAGGGGTGCATCATGGTTCATAAGAAATAAGAATATCCATAGGAGTACCATTTGCAAGAGACGAGTTTAGGAAGCTCAATTAAAAATACATTCTCGAACTAGAGACCCCAATCCACTCGCAATACTTCTTCCAGAAGTTCAAATAGATACAAGACTTCGCTGAGCCGACTTTCCACTCTGCTAATAGTAGAACCGTAGAAGACCCAATGATCTCAATAGAGATCAAATAACGTTTACTTTTTTTAAGATTTTAATACATATTGTGAAGTCTAAAATAAGACTTCAATATACAAATAAAAAATATAAAAAAGTAAATATTTTTAACGTTTGCTTTCCATTTTCATTACAATTCTCATTTAGTCTATACATGAATTAATATAAGTAGACAAGATTTTGTTATATTTTGCGTGATTTAAGCAATATAAGATATGGATAAGCTACTAGTAAAGGGTTTAGTTAATGAAAAATACCTTGTATTATCTTGCGCAACAAATGTATGATGGTGCAAACAATTAAAATTATTAATGAACAAATAATATTTATGATTAATAAACACTTTTATCTATTATTTTGAAAGAATTGAAGTGAACTTAATAAACAATTTATAAAAATCATAATTTTGAATTAATTTGTTTTATTTTAATCTTGAAAAGACGAAATAATAATATGATAAAATGGAACTATGATATAATTAGATTTGATAATATGATATGATGGAATAACAATGTCATGAAATGGAATCAGAATATGATAAGATGGTATAATAATATGATAAAGTGAAATTGTAATCTAACGGAATGAAATAATAATGTATTAAGATGATACGCGATGCACCCGAAATGGTCAACGCAGTATATAGTCTCAAAATTTGGAAAACAAGAGCGAACATTTAAAAAAAAATCAGTTCTTCGCAAAGCACATTCACAATTTCTAAGGGAATAGCGGGGATTACTACGTAAACTTAGTTTTTTATTATTTTACACAATAAAATTGAAGGAGCATTAAAAATAAATTTATTAAAAGAATTTTATGGACTTTATAATTAATCGGGACCATAAATTTAAGTCAAATATCATTGATAGTAGAAAGCGGGACACTTTAATCAAAACAGATTTTCCTAAAGTACAAAGGCGCATCAAAAAATTTCGAAAGATACAAATGTTATTGACCAAAAAAAATTTTTCTTGGGTTAAAAAAGATCACAATACTAAATAGCATTTCTTTGTCATAAACTCTTATAAAATATATTTACGTATTACATATGGAGAAATAACTTAGACTCGATCACCATTTTTCGCAAAATTTGTAAACTCCTCGATTTTTATTATAAAGAACATTTTTAAAATTTTACTAGGAAACGCTAAAATATGCCACACCAATACTATCAAACATAAACATTGAACATATTATGAATTTTATTTGAATAACTCATTAGGTTTTGATATTACGCGTAACTTTTACCAGAATTATAGATAAACTTCTAGCTTGTAGAAATTTGTATATGTTCACCTTAAAACCGCAATAATTTTCACGCTCCCTGCATGAAATGATTAACGCGAAACTGATTCTATATGCATTCGAGTCATTTTGTATTTATACAAATGGATTTTAATGTGCCATATAAAAAATCAACAATTTTTGATAATGGACCATATATATACTTTATATTCATGAAGAAAAATACTTTCACTCACTCCTTTTTTTCACCTTCTCTTTCTTGTCCTAGCAAAAGCTAACAATATGCCTTCTATCGTTATAGTCAATGTTCAAGCATATAAAATAAAAAATCATAAAATTATAAAAGCAGCAACAACTAACTATATACCCACAAAGCTGTTACTTACAATTGTGATGTTAGGCTATCGCTTTTACATTATCTGGAAGGAAAAAAAAGATAATTTGATATATTTTTTTCTGATCCCAGGAGATGATGAAACAATTTTTTTTTTTTTTTATTCATTCATAATTTTATTTTTTATTATGCCCATGATTTTTTTTTCTTTCGCTCGCTTGTCCAAGCTATTTGGCCGTTATTCTGCAGCATTGTCTGCTCCTTAGAGTTTATTATTTTTGATTTTTATTTCCTAAAAAACACCAAAATTAGTAAATTGTCTATACTGGCTTTATGTTTTACTTACTTTGGTTTATATTGTTGATTCCTTGATGAGTTTTTTCTTTTTGCTTTAAGATAACTATCTTTTGTTTTATTGACTTTTGGTTATAAACATATTTGTGGGGCTTTATAAAAATGAGTTATAAAAAAGAATATGGTAGGTTAATAATAAATAGAGACGAGGACTAATAATGGAAACTATTTAAAAGCAGTAAATATAAATTAAGTTTGTAAGATAATGGTTAATAAAAATATTACTAGTAGTAGTAAAATATTGTACTTAGTCTATCTCTAGACTTTTTTGTAAAAGTTATATTGTTAATAATCCTTGTTGATATAAAAATATTTTAAGCCTAAATAAATGTATTGTAAAATTTTCTAAGAGACTAGATAGTCATCAATTTGAAAATATTTTATTAATAATGATAAAGGAATTTCTCTAATATGAGTTGGCACTTTATAGTCCTTTTTGCTGCATTTGCAGAAAGGACTAAATATTGGTTTAAAGTAGAGACTAAACTCGAATAGAAAACCACCGCGAATGTAGATGAAGTTTATAACCGGACAAAAAATATGAATTTCTTTCTACTAATGTCTAATTACAGGCCAGAAGCTCCCCTTTGATAAGATCAAAGGTTCAACAAGGGTAACTACCTTTTGTATCTTCTTTAAGGTCCTTCGCTCTGCATATTTGATGACTTTGAAATCACGTTTATAACCTCAACGTTGATGACATTAGGTTTTTCAATTCATCTAAATTGCATTTGGAGCTCCTGAAAATTGCACCAGATCAAGGCAGGTAACATTCTTATGTTTCATTGAAACTCAAATAAGAGGGACATTTTGAATGCTGACGAAGTGTGTTGCGGCGCAGAAAATATATTTCATTCAGCTTGTGTCTAATTGTAGTCCACAAATCTGCTAGTACCGCCAAACAAAAGTAGTTATCGATCAGATCGCAAGATTGTTCCAAACCCTTTTTGGAAATAAGTTTGTAACTTGTGAACCATTGGAAATAACTCAATACAATTTCACCTAGCCAGAGAAGAGATGCTTTCGAGTTGGTTTGCAGCAGCACAGATTCCTAGCGGATCAGTGACGAGTAAATAGACCTTCAATATTGGTCATTTCGTATAAATAAATTAAATACAATCAAATTTCTTAAAACTATGATCTGAAAAACTTTAATTTTAAATCTTAAGTATATTTTTTAGGAATAATGTTAATATTTGGACCTAAATAAAATTTAAACGAGTATAAAGATTTTACTGAAATGTTTACACAGTATAGATAGACTTGCTCTAAAATCAGGAAATGAAAAACATACACACTATTTTGTACCAATGCACCCAAAATCCCAACCAAAAAAAACTTGTTTTAAAAATATTGACTTTTTCCATTCAAATGGTCAAACAGTCATTATAAGAGGCGTCCATTAGAAAATAATTTTTATGTATTTACCCAATATATGGAAGTATTTAATTAACATAATTTTTGTTTGAGCCAAGCTATACAATTTTAAAATTGTACAAACAAATTTAAAAATACTGTACAAAATTGACAAAGTTTATAGAAGGCTTGTGGGGTAACCATCACTCTGAGCGCCTTCGGGCTTACTTTACACGTATCTACATTAATATTCCCTTTGAAACCATTAAAAACATTATCTGAGCCAGAACAAAAAACAAGTTTAAAAAAAAAAAAAAAAACAAAAAATATTACATTTTTTAAAGTTCCAACTTTAGACTAATATAACTTTTTATCAAATCTATATATTTATATGATTCTTGCAGCAGTATTATTTACAATTTCATAAGAATTCCGACGAATATTAAAAAAGAATAGGGCCAATATTGTGCACACCGTGTTAAAAATAATTAATATGAGTGAAGATTTTATTTAGACTTAAAAATCTCTTAAATTTGAAGAGATAACCGGCTTGTGTGATGTAATATGTAAACATATTTTTTACAAGGATTTACAAGGACTATATGTAATTTTTTTCTATCAACCGAGATGACCAACTTTAGAGGTCAACCCACTTCCCCCTAACCCGCTACTAATCTGTGCTCCTGCAAATCACCTCGAAGTCATCTTGTTTCTGACCTGGTGAAATTTTGTTGTGATATTTCTAACGGTTCACCAGTTACAGAATTATTTCTTAAAAAAAGCCTTCTGGAACTACTGCGCATCGTTGGAATTGCAAATTCGTAGTATCGTCAAAATACGCTACATGAGTAGGGCCTATTATCAGACTTCTAGTTCATCACTAATATATAAAAATATAAATTTGTTTTTTAACAAAAATTTTCTTCATACAGTTTGTACACGTAGAAAAAACAAAACGGCATTGTGACTACAACAATAATATGTTCCCATTGTTAATATTCATTAATTTTAATATACGAGTTGCTGACTACAAAAATTTTATGTTTTAGAATGTTTTTACCAGCAATGAAATTTTATTAACATAAAAAATGAAATTATTTCTACAACAATTATATATTATAAATCTTTTTCCGTATTTCTTTATCATGTCATGTTTTCAAACCATACTAATATTATTATTATATCCTTAACAATAAAATGTTACAAATAAATATGTATTATCTTGCACAATATATGGTAATGCAATATATGGCACAATGAACAATTTATAAAACTAATAATTTCTAATGAATGTATTTTATTTTAATATATGGTAAATGGGATAATAATATGATAAAATGGAACATTAATATGACAGAATGGGATAATAATATGATAAAATGGAACATTAATATGACAGAATGGGATAATAATATGATAAGATGGCACAATAATGTAGTAAGATGAAAAACTCGAATCATAACATGAAAAAACGAAACAAAAAATCTGACATGTTGTGATAAAATTCAACATAAATTATTATGGATAACAATTATGTTCATAAATAATAAATAATAACAATTATTATTTATGAACATATGTATTTTTAGTTATGGCCATATATTCCAATTATAACATGTTGCTCTTAGATTATCGTCACTACAACTATTATTTTTCTCTGCGTGTATATATTGTAAAACCACTTATATAGCCTTTCTAATTATTTTTATCTTCAACAAACGTACATAAATATTTGTACACATATAAATAAAAAGTAATTTAAATACTATCAAAAAAAAAATGTACATTCAAAATTACTAAAGCACAAAATTCTTATACTAGAAATGTTTAAACATAGAAATAAAAAATATGCGCTACATGATAATAAATTCGTAAATGTTTGTTTAAGTATAATAAATATAATCGCACATATATACATAGAAACACTACCACTACTAAAACGTATTTTTATTTATATAAACAAATAAAAACTTAATGTTGCAAAAATGTTCTCTTATTCCATTTAGTTTCTTTATTGTCATTCTTTTATGATTATTTTTAACTTAAATTTAAATATAATGTGTGGCAATAAAATCTATTTTTTTTTTTCGTGGGAAGAAAATGTCAAGTTTAAAATGTTAATTTTTTTTTTTTTTATTTTCACGAAGGATCATAATAGAGGACTCATAAAGTATAATAACATACATAAAAATACAACAATTTAAATTACACCAACTAAATTCAAATACAACAAGACATATAGGTACTTATATAAGAATTTATATATTTAACATATATATTTATGATTGTGTATTTCTATGTTCATATAAATACTTATTCTATGTTTTTGTTTATACCCAACAAACTTATGGGCAAAGGAATGACAAATATAAATCAGTTGGAAATATTAACTGTTTTATACCTTCCCTTCTTTCATCAGATTATGGTATAGCTAGAATTTTTTCCGGAACTTATGCCCTCAGAACAAAATGAGCAAGCTTGCCATATCTTGAAAGTCATAGTAATAAAATTTTGTAATCAGCAATTTGCCAACTGTTGACAATTAGTAATTTTTAATAATTTTTAATATTTTTAATTTACTTATTTTATGATTTTTATACCCAATTTATATTTGCTCAAATTAAATAAAGTAAAAAATACTTTTGAAGCCATGTCATTTACATTGGAATTTTTGAGGGACATTTGATTTTTCTTTGACAATTCATAAAACAGTATTTATTGCAATATAATCGCAATGAATGATTGTTTGTAATTTCTTTAACCATATTTTTATTAGAATATTTAAAATAGTAACTTTTTGTTTTTCAACTATATTTTTGTATTTTAAATTAATTCTTTTTTTTTTTTGACATCTTTTTCTTCTTAATTTTCGTACATAAAATTTCCATCCAAATGTATAAATCAGAGTTTTTTGAGAAAAAAACAGCTTTTTCTCGTATTCGCTTCTATTGTAAAAATTTTAATAAAAAATAACGCTTTATTGTCCCTTATTTCTTAAAAATTTTAAAAAGTTTAATTTTGAGAAAGTTTAATAAAAAATCATACAATTTCATGCCTTTTTACTATTACATTCAACTCATTTGCTGCAACAACGACATAAGTCAAAAAAACAAAAACTTCGGGTTAAGTTCACTGAAGCATAGTGTTTTATTTACTGACAAATTCTTGTGTATTATTTTTGTTGTGTTATTTTTAGCATTACAAAATGAAGCTTCTGAATAATAAGATTTTCTGAGTTATGAGTCCTGGCAGCAAATGAACGATATGCTTTATATAACATGTAAAATTTAAAAATAACACTATTCGAGCATTCTGAAATTAATGACTAAAAGGAATGAAAATATTAGTTCATATATAGTCTTAATTAAATAAACTTTTATTCAGAAATCATAAAATCACCCAAAATTTAAGAAAATTAAATAAATCATAAAAAAAATAAAACAATTTCCTAATTCTTCGAAAAATGAAATAAATCCCAAAATAAATTTTGGTAGGGACTCATTTCGTTGTTCCTTTTCTTAAAAAATGAAATATTTGCATAAGAAAATGAAAGTATTTCCTAAAAAATAAAATAATTTGAAAATATTTTAAGAGTTATTTCATATGAAACAACATTTAAAATTTATGAAAATTTTGTCAGTTTTTGGTTATATTATTGGGAGCTATTTCATAGAGTCGATGTTTCAAACCTACACTAAGCGACAAATTGGCTCTCAAATTTATAAGGCAAATCTACTACTACATGTATATCAGAGTTATATAAATAACTGATTTGAAGTTGAGTGGCTGTAGTATCAATCCCAATGCTCAACTTACAGTGGATTATTCGTTCATTATTAAATAAATTAAATTATGGAGATTTATTTGATATTCTAGTAAAAAAGAGAAATTTTTTAAAAATTCTCAAACATTAACTTTTACTTGAAAAAGTAAGAAAAAGGAAAATAGTAAAATAAATTCTAGTGTCATTAAAAAAAAATAATTTTTTATTTAATTTTCTTATTTATATATGTACATTAAAATGCATTGATTTGTATGTAGACAAAAATGTTGCAAATTTACCCCCATAAAATTAAAGACCGATATGTTTTAAACTAATCTCCAAAATATTTCGGTTCAAATATTTCGTTCATGTGATCTGTTCCATTCTTAAAATACCTCCAAAAATATAATTTTCGATCAACAGTATAAACAATTTTTAACTTTTTGTCAAAAAAATACAACATGTGATAGACAAATGACGTTTAATATATAACGAGTAAAAAAATCCTTAAAATTAGTTTTCATTCTCGTGAAATTAAGTTGAATACTATTTTATTAAAGTTTGAATATTTTGGACACTTTCCATCTTAATTTATATTTTAGGGCATCATTGGTCTCATTCATTATATATGTATTCATTTAATTCTTTAGATCTACATGTATTATTTTGATATTTCCGGTCCATAATTGGTTAAGTTCTATGTCAAATAAATGGTTAGCTAAGAAAGTAAATGTCACTAAAAGCATTTGTTTATCATAAAAACTATAAATTCGTGTAAATATAGTGACTAAATTTCAAAAATTTCTTTAATTCAATTATTATCGCGGGTTTAAGGGAACTTATTATATTTTTCATAAATTCATCTATATTAAGATTTATTTGCAAAAATTGCTAATTTAACCTTTTGCAAACAATATACATAAAATTGACCCACTTGCTGTTAAAGGGTTAATTACATATAATCTACAATAGTATCAGGACCATTTCAATGGTACATTAAAACCCAATATATGTTGAAAAATATATAAAATTATATGTTTGAATAAGGAAAATATTACTAAAAACGTTAGTAAAATATTAATATTTCGCGATTGAAAAGAGACATAACAACAATTTAAATGAATATTCCAGGCCTTAATATGTCTCCATTACAATTTGAAGTTAATTTTCTTTTAACAAAAATGTTGATAATGATATTAAAAGAAATACTTATTTTGATAAGTGTTTTAAAAATGGTTCAATTCACGTAAATTTAAACATTCAGATGTAATATTGTGGGAATCATATAAGAACATATTAATCTTCATTTGCTACTTTTTTTTGTAAGGCTCTTTGATAAGACACCACGAATGCTGACGAAGTGTGTAGAAGCAGAGAAAATACGTATTCCATTATGAAAATTACTCCCAATAAGTAATGATATTTTCAAATTTATTTTTTTTAAATTTTGACTTCGATATAAATTTTATAGATTTTTTTTCACACCAATAATGTTTTATCAATTAAAATATAAACACAACCTAGCTGATTTCATACAGGGTATGACCAACTTAAAATGACACACAAATCGCTAGACTTGGTTTGCGACAAAGTAAGTATATTCTACTTATTTTATAAAATACTTGTGTATCGTGAAGTATTTTTTAATAATTTCCTAACAAAATACTTCAATTATAATTTTTATACACTAACATGTAAGTAGAAATAGAATTTAAAAAATTTAAAAAATTTTTGTGAATTCCACTCAATATTTTTCTACATAAGTAAACTAATTCGTAAGCCACACAAAGTAAAATACAGAAGATCGATTATAAATCCGAGTGTTTGAAAAATTTTTTGTAGGGAACAAGAAATCATTCCGAAATATTAGGTCATTTTTCGTTAGAAATATAAGGCAAATTTTGTATGACAATTTTTTAGGCGATTTTCCATTTCGATGGCACCCGTTTTATGTTTTGTTTATAATATAAATAGAATATAAAAAATTTTATTTACAAAATCAATAAATAAAATAAATGATGACGAACAAAAATTAATTTTAAATTTTAAAATGAGCAAACTTTTGAAAATTTTTTTGCAAATTTTTTAAAGTCCAATTTAGCCTCGTTTTCTCATCTCCTGGCAACACTGATCATAACTTCAAAGTTGCAAGACTTACCAAAATTGACTTTAAAAAAAAAAAAATAATAATAAAAAATAAAAAAACATAAAATGCTGAAAAAATTATTATATTTTCTAATTATTCTTTTTAAAAATAAAATTCAATAGGAATTTAAAAATAACACGTTTTTACTAGTTTTGCTCGTACAAAACATTCAAGTAAACTATAGCAAAGGAGAAAAATTGTTTTTCTTGAAACGGTTTTCGAGTAAAATGCTTGTAAAAATAGTAAAACTATTAAAAATATCATGCAAACCTAATTTGTGTTTTTTCAAATATAATGGAATGTTAGATGATCACTTTAATAAAAACACAACATTTCAATAATATTATTTTGAGTAATAAATATATTCAGAATATCTATTATTTAAATACGAATTTTATATCCAAGTGGAATTATATCTATATAAAATAAAATTTTATATACCTGGCTAAAAATCATTATAAAGTATACAAAAATTCATAAAATTAATTAGTATCAACAGCAGACATAAGGGAAATAACATACAAAATCTAAAGTCATATTATGACTCTTGACTGTCGATTGATGCAAGGTACAAACAGAATTCTAAATTAGAAAGAATACGAAAGAATACTTATTAATACCACCTAAAACCCTTAAAGCATAATTTTTATAAATAATAAAATAATTAAACAAAAATTCGCTGCTACGCAATTATTTTAGTAAAACGACATATCGAGAGCCCATATTCAAAACTCTCTATCTCGAAAAAACACTACTTTTCAGGAGAGCCAAAAAAACTTTTTTTTTTCTCCTTATTTGCAAATATTAAAAAATTTTCTTTTGCAATCATTATTTAAAACTATAACTAAATCATACATATAATTTGATTTTAATATTCTACAATATTGGTAGTTTTGAGGGGAGGTAGAGGGGTCTGAACTTTTAACTCTTTAGTGCGCCATGATGCACATATTAATCAACCACTTCTCATTGTTATTATATTTTAATCGAACAATATTGGCATCAAGTATTAACTTTTCTAATAATATTAGAATCATTTTTGTTGCTATAAAGTAATATCTAATTTATTACTGAATATATCGCAACAATTTTCATGATTTTTTTTTTTTTTTTTTTGATCTGCAAATTTTTTTGCTGTGCCGAATTCCATAAAATTAAAAAACATATAGGTACAATTTATCAAGGTATATTTTAAAAATATTGATTACATTGTTGCATTGATGCTTCTGTATATAATTAGCAGAGCAAATTTAATTATGCACGAAAAAAATTAAAATATGCGAAAAAGCACGAAAAAAAATGGGACAATATACAGAGAAATATGCATAAAAATAAACAAATTCATGTATTTTTTTATAAAAATATGCCTAGGTATGCACTTTTCTAATTTTAAAATTCTAACAGTTTTCGATTTTTTATAAAAAAAAAAATAATAATAAAAATATACGTAAATTGAATTTGATAGTCATATTATGCTGTGTTCACATATGAATGTTTTTTGAAAAACGAGTCGATTTCTGAAAAAAACACAAACAAATTGATTTGTTTTTTCATATATTTCAAAGACAAAAATCATATCGATTAGAATTGTTTAATTATTTAACACACAAAAAAACATACTAAATTTCCATACAAGGACGAAATTTTTAGTAATTTTAATACATAGGAATTTGATAAAAAGAATTTGTAAAAATTGTCAAATAGTTTAAAGACAAAAGATTAAAAATTATGAATGAAATTTATATTTGTTCATAAATTTTATTTTGTTTTTTTGAATTAGAAAGTGTTTGTGTGTGAAATTTTTATGTAAATCAAAATTTTGCGAAAATATTTTGGCAAATGAAAAACTGGCCAAAAGGAAAAACGCAATAAAATGATATGTGAACAGAGATGTTTAAACTCATTGTATTTTTTAAAAAACAAGTCCAAACCTAATATATGTTAACATAACACTACTTTTTTTCTTTACAATTATGTACGAAGTATTCAAACAATTTACAAAATAATTTGTACAGATAAGTTAATCAAACTTCAAAAAATAAATAAAGAAATAACGTTTTTGTTAACAAAACTAATTTTGGTATTTATTGTATGCAAAAATATGAATTTTTTGTGAAAAATGCTAAAGCTTAATTTTCAAGGGAAAAACGTGAAAAGTAAGCTTGTTAATAAATGAAAGAAAATAAACAAAATTTCTTCAATTACAATTTCTATATAAGAAAAATCGGTTGATTCAAATATGAATCACTGCGCATTTCTGTAATAGAAAATTGCAAATAACAAACATAATGTAAAAAACTTCGCTATGGTAAAAAATTTTATTTTAACATTTTTCCCCCCAACTTTGTGTGCTATCGGATATGGTCGGTTTCAAGATATTAGTAGTTTCAAGTGCCACTTATTTAAAGAAATTTAATTCATATATAAATGCTGTCAAGGTTTTGAATTTAACTCAGCAAATGATTACAGGCGAATTTTTGGTATAAACATATACACTGGTGCATATTCCTATAAACGCAGATAAATTTTTTTAATCAACTTACCAAAAACGGGGCTAAAAAATAACTAAGGTGGTGATAATTACTTTTTTTATTTATTGACTTCACTTAAAAAACTAATAACAAAAAACTTTTTTCATTGTTTAATGCCATTTTTCATGGCATTTTCCTATATACGTACTTAAACTAATGCACCAATTTAGCATTATTAACAATGTGTTGATGAACCTTTGTTTTGGTATACTTCAAAAATTCGATCTGGCATTAGTTCGACCAATTTTTGAGGAAAATTAGTGTAAATTTCTTCCCAGACTTGATTAATTTTTATCCTTAACTACGCTAACGTCATTATGGCTTTATTCTATGTATTTCTTGCGTAAACTTCACTGGCCATGTACCCCCACAGATTCTCCATTGGATATAAATCCGGAATAGTAAAATACTATATTGATTAAACCACGATTTGAATTTGTTCGGGCCATAGATTGTAGCGTTATCCTGTTGGAATAAACAATCATCATACATTTTTTCATCTATAAATGAGAAAAGAGTTCATTGTAAATTGCACTGTTCATTTCAGTTAGAACAAAACATATTTTTGATTTTTCTTCAACAGAAAAGGCTGCCCAAATCATAATACTATTTCCACCCAAATTGCATTTCGACATACGAATTTCGTTCGTCCTCAAATCGTGACAATATCAAGAATATGTATCGGCACCGTGCAAAATGAATCAGAACAGATTACTTTATTTCACTCATTTGTCCATTTTATGTAATTGCGCGCAAATTTAAACGATTTTCCTTATGATGCTGTTTTAAAATTGGCTTACATTTTGTTTTCTTCCATTTTATAATACCATATGTTCGCAAAATGTGTGCAACATGTTTGGAAGTGACAGGAAGGTCAAGTTTATTTTCTATTTGTATAGCATTTAATTTATTGGTAGTGGTTTGTTCTTTTATTTTATTAATTTACCTTTTTGTTAATTTTTGATTACTTTTTATTGGATCCAGCATTCTGTATTTCTGCCCTTTCTTTAGAAAGCTTCGAATAGCTCCTTCCGAATGATTAATGTTTCATCCAATTTCTCTGCTAGAATAGCCCTGATCATGAAAAAATTTAATTTGAAATTTTTTATGTACTCAAAAGAAATGGAATCAAATTTCTAAAGTATTTTTTTCGACTCAGTGTGTCAACAGTAATAACAAAATTATTATAGATTTTCAAACAGTAAGGTCCACCTTACCGAGTAAATTGTATTATATCATCTTTTGCGGATATTTCAAACATAAGGATATTTTGGATTAGAAAGATTAGTTTTAGTATTATTAAAAGTGCTATGATCCAGAAAATATAAAAAAAATTTATTTGTTTTTACATTTTAGGAATAATTCTTTACAAACAAATGATTAACCACAGAATTTGAAACCCTTTATTTCAACATAAATATACGAAAAAAAAAACTACATAAAAATGCGCTTTGATGTATATATGAATCATACCACTTATTTAAAAAAATATTATAATAAAAATTATGGGAAAAAAATATTATTTCCTAAATCTTATATACGAGTAACTTGCACTGAATCATTTTTTTTTTTTTATTTGAAAATAAAAGATTGCGCACTAAAGGGTTATAATATTTAATGTTTATAAATAAAATTACGATATAATTCCATTGTAAAAATTATTTTTAATTACCATTTAATGGTTTTTAAAGTTTTTAAACTAATTAATAATTTTAGACTTAAATAGGTTAATTTATTATGGGATCGGAGAAAAAGGAATCAAATCCTCCTAGAAATAAAATGATAATTATTATTGGAGTAAAAATTAATTATCGCTTAAATGAAGAACTATTGGATTAAAAGTTTTAATAATAGAATAATGAGAATAATTCTCTTATTATAAGTCATAACGGAGATGAAAATAAGGTGGGTGGCTCCAGGGGAAGTGTTAACCTTATATAAGTAAAATCTTAATTATCGCATATCTAAGGAACTGTTACAGTGAAGGTCTCGAAATTTGATTTTTGGGAATAATTTTCTTTTCAAGTTCCATAATTCTGATGAAAATCGATAGAATAGATTTACAGCGAATAGTAGCCGCGTCATACAAAGTGAATATTTATTATTGTATATCTAAAGAACTATTCAACCGATTTACATTTATCGGCTAGATTCATATTCAGCATGTACAAGTTAATCAGAAATGATATATGTTTATATTAACAAAAATAAAATAATTATTCAAAAAGATGGAAGGTTTTGCACTCAAAAATAAATATAAAATATTTATTTTATATTATTATATTTATGAATTTTCATTTGAAATTTATATTATAGATGAGAGTTACATAGTATAAAGAATATACCTAAGATAGAGGTTTTTGAATATGGGCTCTAGATATGCTATGTATAAGCATCTCATACGTTTTTTTTTTTTTTGTTTTAATATGTATTCATCTTTTTTTAATATGTATTTTTTTTAGAGACTTATTTATTTGATGTAACTATGAGCGTTTACGCACTCAGCAACAGAGTTTTTTTTATTCTTTCACAAAAGCTTAGTAACCTAAAATGAGAATTGAAAGAAAAAAATTAAAGATAAAAAAAACATATTGTCAAAAGCAAACTTTTTAAGACAACAAAAATTTGTGTTTAAATAATTTTGTTTTTCCACGAACCACGACTAAAACATGCGTAAAAAAGGATAATTGCAAAAAAAAACCAAGAATGTGTGCCATAAAAGAAGTTTCAGTTTTAGTTAAAAGACAAACATGAAGAAGAAGGCATATAAGTAACGTACACACATAAACATCTACTTGTACCCCCTTCTATTAGCTTTTTTTCCTTTGGTGTTCAAATTTTCCCCTTCCCTCTTTCATTTTTGGAATATGATTTTTAAAGTATGAGAGTGTACGCCTATTTGTAATAACATAATATTTAATATTATTTTAATTTTATTTTTATGATACTGGAGGACATTATAAAGTAAAAGTTATATTTTTTTGTAGAATATATACATAAAAATGTGCATTAGGGTTATAACTTTTTAAAACTTTTGCAAATATCTAAAATAACATAGCAAGCCCTCGTAGAGAATCGTTAAAAAAGTTCACTGCACCAAATGCGGTAAAATTTTTATATTCATAGTATTGTTTTGATATTAAAAATAATGTAATATCCACCAAATTACATACGTTTTAGCCGCTTTGCAGTGTTGTCTTTGATAGAAATTAAACCGCGATACAAATATAAAATTTATAAGCAAAATAATTAATTTAATTTAATTTTTTTTTTTTTTTCATTATAATGGTATTTTCCTGTAATTATTAAATGTCTCGATATTTTACGCTGCAAGTTGAAATGCAAAATTATTTCGAACCAATTTGTCACATATTATGTGCAAAAATGCTATAAATTAGTTGATAGTGAAATTTTTATCTTCAATTTGATAATCGATAAGACTTAAGTAATTTTCTTCCAAAAGATTAACCATATCGCAATGTTTTCCCTATTTAAGTGGAAAAATACAAAAAAAGAAGCATTTTTAATTCATATTAATTTCTAATTTGTAAAAATCACGACAAGTGCGTTTTTCATCCGAATTGCTTTAAAAAAGTGGAATTTATTATCTGATTATAATGTGGTGCTATGGTATTTTGAGGTCAAAAAATAGTTATAACCCTAATCTACATGCATACTTAGATACAATTATATGGGCACCCATATAAACTTTCGAAATAGCGTTTAGTTAAAGGTGGTGAGCGAATAAGATGTTAATCATATGGGTCTTTACATAATGCTCAGTCACTTAGAAGCCAGGTTTTTGTAATGGAATCGGCCTTCGAACAATTTTGTTGGTAAGACATGAATGCATAGTTATATTTATGAGATGTTATTGTTATTGTAACAGCTGTAATCTTCTAAGAAT
Source organism: Protocalliphora azurea (assembly GCA_932274085.1). Classification (NCBI taxonomy): domain Eukaryota; kingdom Metazoa; phylum Arthropoda; class Insecta; order Diptera; family Calliphoridae; genus Protocalliphora; species Protocalliphora azurea. The sequence continues at coordinate 122,936,215 of OW026523.1, read as the reverse complement.
ATAAATGGAGGATCTGCTGAAAGATCAAGGACAACAAACTGGGCTACTATTATAAGGTGAGTCCACAAAACCTATACGATAGGCCGGACAACTATTTATATATGTATACCCACAGAAAAATCGAACACATACGTATTGATAACGATACCATTCAGTGTAAATAGTGAATCTGCCCCTTATGTGTTCAAATTTAAAATTGCGTGTTTAAATCATTACCGTAAATTGTCAATGTAATGACAATCGTTGTGAATTTTGATTCGATTTTTTTTTTTTTTTTTCTTAGTATGAGATCAGTGTGTGGCGTCATTCAAAGCTGCTATATGGAAATTGCGATGAAAAGTATATTATACATACCTCTGCGCATGGGCCACTGTCCCTGAATTTTTGACATAATTTGAATACTTGTTTTAAGTAAAAAATAAATATAATAACAAGGATTTGGGAACGCTGATTACGACTCTGTACAATTCAAACAATTCAAAATAACGAATATGGCTCACAGTGGGGTAGAGTCATCAAAAACGACGTTTAATTCAGGGAAGGTATATAGCGCTTTTTTATGATTTTGAATTTATTAATTTATTTAGCGTAAACTTCTGTCCATACGGCTATTCATGCGTCAAAAATCATCGCAGTCTTAAAGATAACTTTATGAAATTTTGAAGTTGAGCCTATTTTGGGCCAATAATGTATTAAAATAAAAATGTTTAAAAAGTAATAATTATATCACTCAGCGCCCATATTAAAATTTTGCCGAAAATAAGTCATATGCTCATAAATATTTCAAATATATCCGTATTTCAATAACATTCATCAGAGATGAACCAAATTTCAGTATCGGTCCATAATTAGTCATACCTTCCATATAGGAACCCTTCCCGGAACTACTTTTTCATTCATAATTCATATATACATGAACACATAAACATACAATTTAATAGAAATAAATCTCATTTAGGTATTAATCTTCCAGCTAAATTTTAGAAGGATCGGCCTATAAATGACCATAGCTTCCATATAAGAACCCTTCACGTTATAGTGAATTCTCAATTACGTTTGTAATTTAATGTGGCAAGACTTGATATTTTTATATAATTCTCTTCTAAAGTAATCTTAAAAATTAACAAATAAAATTTTTATTTTAAATTTTAATTACTTCAATTTTATTTTGTTTTTGTTAAGAAAACAAGAATATTTACCTTATTTTTTCATTTTTTTTTTATTATTTTTTTTTTCTTCAAAATCGCAAAAAGTCCGCAACAATTTTTTTTCATACTACAAATTTGAATAAAAATACAAAATTTCTATTTTCACTCAAGTTCGTTTAAAAACTTTTTTAGACCGATTTTTTAGAAATATTTCCGAAACATCAACATCAACAAAAATATGTAAATATGTTTTTAAATACCTATGCTTAATAACTCCATTAAAAAAGGCTATTTTTTAAGTTTTTACTACAAATTTGTTAAAAATATGTGACTTTTATGGTACACTACACGGAGCGTGAAAAAAATAAAGAATTTTACTTTTTTAAAAATAATGATATTTCATTTCATCATTTCACCTAGAAGCAATTACTTTTTCACAATATTAATTTTCAAGTTTTAATTAATCGCCATTTTTGTAAATTTCACCCCTCTGTGTGGCGAGCAAAATTATTATTTTTTTTATTTATCTTTTTTTTATTTGACGAAATTTTAAATAATTAAATTTGACAGCTTTGTGATCCCTAAAAATCAATATAGTTTTTTTGTTATTATTTTTGACTTTTGTGGTTATATGGTTTGTTCATCGAGATAACATATAAGTTTTAAGAACGAAAAATTGTGTTTGGGCATGAACTTGCACTAATGTAAAAACGAGAAAGCGTTCGCCAAAGCGTCTGTTTTATATAATCATTTAAATAATCCCGCCATTTTTCGGTAAGATCTTGTAATCTTCAATTTTCTCTCAGTTAAATTTTGGTAAACCTGAGCGGAAATTTCATGGTTTTCACAAACAAGTAGAACAAAATATTATGTTCTAACCTCTTGGGTAGTTGCACTCATCAATAAAAATTTACAAAAATTTACAAAATAATTAAAATAAAACCAAAAGCAAAGAAGTAAATATCATATTTAAAAAATATATCTACTATTGTCAAATTATGTATTATAGAGGTTTAAGCAAAAAATCTTTTTTAATGTATATTATTGATAATTTTATATAAAATGACTTCAATACAACCTTAAAAAGATACTAAATATGCTTTTGAATCTATGCCAAAAAAAAATGGATTTTTGACCATTGTAAACCATAGCTTCCGAATTTATAAACGATTATAAACGGTCTGCAAAAATTAGATAGGAAATACCTCAAGGAATTCACCACTATTATTTATTTGAAAATATCCCTTGACACTAGGCTTTGAAAATGCATGATTTTGGAGAAAAGTCATATTTTTAACAAAAGTGATTACTATTTTATATGAAATTGCCTTACAATGTTATGATTTTTGTCTTCACCTTTTTCTCCTGAGACCATTTCCGAATACATTTTTGTGTATTTATAAATTATATACACTATTTATAATAAATAGAAAATTTCAGCAAAAATATTATATTTTTACTTTGAACTCTTATTATTAATAAAAAATTAATAAAATAATATATAGGGATAAAATCTAAAGTCTCTAGCGTAGAAATTTGTAAAATTTTTTCCTTCTATTATCAGCAAAACGTGATGAAAAATCTGATTTACTATCTTTCCTCATAGGCAATCGTATTAAATGTAATGGCAAATTTAAATAGGCACGAAACAAAATAAAATATGCTTTTGAAAAAGCACTAAAAATGTGGATAATATGCACAGAAATATGCAAAATTAGCATAAAAATGCATAGATAAACAGACAAACGTTTTTCTAACTTTAAAATTCCGAGAGGTTTTGATTTTGATAAAAAAGTAATTATTTTTTTTTTTTATAAAAAAAAAAATTATATTAAAAATATACGCAAATAGAATTTGATACTCATCTTTTTTATATCTACTTATTTATTTATTTCCAATATATCAGTAACCCGGCCTACTGGCCATAATAGTTTATAAATTCCTACTTAATTAAACTACTTAATAAACTAGTTTTGGCATACATTATATGCAAATTTATGCGAAGGCTTCTAAAATATGTATTTTTTGTAAAATACTTGTTAGATATAAGGTTTAAGAACGAAAAATATGCAAAAACTTACTTTTCAATCGTAAAGCTTTAAAAACTTTCATTGATAATGTTTTCGGATTTACAAGGAATTTGCAGCTCAAAGAGTTCACTTCTATCAAAGGACGAAGAAGAAATGATTTCGGTATAACAAAGTTTGCAATACATTACGTTATGTAGCATCTTTCTAAGGAAGGAAGGGATGATATTAAGGTGCAAGATTATCAGCATAGGAGACTGTCAAAAGTTCTAATAAATTTTTCTTATATTTTAAAACAACTTTCTACTCAATTCTTAGCAAAATCATTCAAAAACTCTCAAAATAATCATTGTGTATATACTTTCGTGTACAACCTTTACAAACACTACTTTACCTCTATGCCCTATGCCCAATCCCTCGTTTGTTATAATTTTTATTTTAATGTTTGATTTTATTTTTATATAAATATATTTTTTTTTTTTTTTTTTCATATCTAACTTTAAAAAAATACACGTCTTTAGCAATAAAATTTCTATATACGCTCATAAAAATTGTATGCATATTAAAAATTGTGTTTGCTTAAGAAATAAAAGTTGCGAATAACAAAAACGAAAAAAATAAAATCCTAAAGAAACCATAAGCAAGTTGACAGAAAGCTTTGTAAGAGCGCATAGTAAAGTCTAACATAGTAAGTTAGTATACCATGGAGAAAAGTCACAAAACCCAAGTACAAAGGCACACATTGTTTTGTAGTTTTATTAAGTAAGTACTCGTAAATATATGAGAGGTGGTTGGAGATGGTAGTAGTGGTCGTGGTGTGAGTTATACTGATCTCAGGCGAGTGAGGTATTAAAGAAGGTTTATTTTTTATAGGCCAGATAATGACATTTTAAAGCGTGAGTAGGCAAACATGTTTTACAATTTTCTGCATTTTCTTTTCATATTTTTGTTTTTCTAAAATGTTATTATGTTTTATGCATAATAGTAGTAAAAAAGTAAAAGGGAATAAATGAAAACGTACATAAATATTGTTGTGTAATAAAATTTATAATCTAAAATTCATAAAATAAAGTAAAACATGAAATTAGCACTAAAGAAAATGAAATAAAAAAGGAGGAAATACATTTTGCAAAGTAGAATGTAGAAAATATGAAATAGATATAAAACATCCAAGTAAAAGATTATTTTAACTATATATGAGATTTTGATTGGAAAGTATTACCTATTTGGGTAATAAAACTAAGCCGGGTAACAATTTTTATTGTAAAATATATAGATAGAAGTTTTATTACAATTGAAACAGATGGCAATTTTAGAATAATGCTTTAAAATTAGCTAATAAAAACAAAAGCGTAAAAAATTGCCTTATTTCAAAATAATATTATTTATTTTTAGAGACTTATAAATAACTTGTAACACATATTAATATATAGAGTAGCCCTCTTTTATCTGAAGGATTTCAAATTCTCGATCTCTCCCCGTAGAAATTTACAGATAGCCTAGAAACTATGAAATAAAAACTTTTAGACTGATTGAAACAAATTTAGAAGTGGCTCAAAGCGATCGAAATATCAAAAAAAAAAAAAAAGGTTTAAAAAAATTGTTTACTTTGTGCAGTCATTAAAAACTTATTACAAGTTATGTTACCTTATATATATTCTTCATATCCATGGTTATATATTCTTAATATCCATGGTTTGTTGCCTTTCAGAAATGGTGAAAATCAAAGAAATTTGTCTACCAGTAATGAAGTGTAGCAAAATTAATTTGAATTATAATACGTAATTTTTAATCAAATATATGAAATGAATCAAAATTTGAAGGAAAAAAAGCGTATAATTTCATCTTGGTTTCTTATATATAATATCAAAATAGACCAATGATTTTGATCACTTTGAGCTACCTCTAAATATTTTTCAATTAGTCTAAAACATGGTATTCCTGAGTTCTTAGGATATTCTAAAATTTCTAGCGGGTGAGATCGCGAATCTGAATACCTCCATAAAAAGAAGGCCAGCTTCGTATGGAGGTATTCAGATTCGCGGTCTCACCTCCTAGAAATTTTAGAATAGCCTAAGAACTGAGAAATACCATGTTTTACACTAATTGGAAAATATTTAGAGGTAGGTCAAAGCGATCAAAATCTGCAAAAACAGATTTTTGTGAACTTTGGCCGTCATCAGTTCTTAGGCTATTCTCAAATTTCTAGGAGGTGACACCGCGAATCTGAATACCTCCATAAAAAGAAGGTCACCTTTGTATGGAGACATTCAGATTAGCGGTGTCACCGCCGAATATGAATACACCGAATTTTAAAGTACTATTGTAAAGGTTTATTCCAATACTATTGGAAATGACTGATAATTAACCCTTTAAAAGCAAAAGGTTTAATTCTATTCATTTGACTTCTAAAAGGTTAAATTCTTTTAAAACCAAAATAATCGAATAAAAGAAATTCTTTGAATTTTAGTTGCTACTTTACAAGAATTTATAGCTTTTTAACAAATTAATGCTTCTTGTGCCATTTATTTACTTAAATGAGCATTTATTTGTTATAAAAATTAACTTAACCTATTATGGACCGGAGACACCAAAATACTACTTTTATAACTAGTGGATTAAATGGATGCATATATCAATAGTACTGAATAAGACTGCTCCAATGATGCTCTAAAATCTAAATTACCATGGAAAGTATCCGAAATATTAAAATTTTAATAAAATAGTATTTGTAAAAAGCCATAGCAAATTTTATTACATCTTAATTTTCCGAGAGTGAAAGCTAATTTAAAAATATTTTTGGCTAATCACCACATATGTCTATTATATATTGCTTTTTTTACAAAAATAAAAAATTTTGAACACTATTTATCATGGTGTTTGATAAACAGAAGTATTTTAAAAACGATCCAGTTCACGAGAACGAAATAATTGAACATTTTTTGTTTTCATGCAAATCGATATGTATATATGTCTATATATATATTTATTCCTTGATTCCTTCTCCATTCGTTCGGGACAAACGTTAACCATCTTGCTGAACCTCCATTATTACTTGTGTCATGTTTCTTTATTACATTTCAAAATTTCAGAATCTTTAACGAATTTATCCCTCTTAAATATTAAAAGTTCTGAAAAAATAAGAATCAAAACATTTAAATCTATAGCCTGATATTGCAACATACTCGCAGAGAAAGTGAAATGTATCCTGTTCTTCCTCGTTGTACCATCATTAACATTGCATGGACCTATTTTATTAAGTAAATATTTTAAGTTATTATGACCGATAATAGTACCTACAAACATTCTCAGTTAATTTATTACATATCTGCAACCTTCTTCAATGTATTTTTGTTTCCAGGTTTCCATAATGCCTTTGTTTGCTTATATCTCGCTATTTATCCCAGAGTGCATCAGCATCAAATTTGAAATTATTCCTTATTTTTTGATATACATATATAATCTAGCCCTGGATAAACATCTTCACATGCGAAGCTCGTTATTCATCAGCCATTCCGTTACCTTGAATATTATCGTGAACCCATCACAGTTTTAAAAAGTGTTGTTCGTTGAAAACTCGTAGATTTCCGCCACAACAGCTTACCACCTTTGATTTAATATTCCTATTACAAATTGCATTTATGTTAGGTATATATTATATATATATTGTAATACCTCTTCTAAATATCGGTATCGCAAAAATTTCAGCTTAAAAAATACTACAAGCGTTGTTCTATTTTAGGCCATATTTAATACCCAACTTTTCAGAAAAAAAACTCCACTTTCCGTACCATTCTCTTTTTTAGAACCATCATTGTACACTTCTATACCCTCCAGTTTACCATTATTGATCTCCCAGTCATCTCTTGGTAGTATAATCTGCTTATCCCACCAAATTTCAGTTGCAATATAATCGGTTATTAAATTTTCGTATTTCTAATTTCTAGTTGTCCATTATGGCTCAACTTTATCTGTGTTTTTAATGCATAATGTCTTATATATAAATGAAGAGGTTCAATTTCCAGTATTATGTACAATGTCTCAGTGGTGGTGGACCTTCGTGCTCCTGTTATGCTCAAATCATCTACCATATTTGGAAGTTCGTTAAAAATAAACATGTGATTTGGCCACCAAATAAGTGATCCGCCCGTTAATATTGGTCTAAATTTTGCCTCATATATTCAATAAATCAAACGTGGTTTAAGACTCCATAATTTACTGATAAGCTTCTGGCACGACTACATAGCAACGTAAGATTTCTTTACTGTTTCCTCTAAATTGGATATCCAATTAATTTTATGGTCGTATAAAATGCCTAAAAATGTTGCTCCATTTGAAAGTTCCAAAGCTCTACCTCCCAGTTTTGGTGGTTTAAAAGAAGTTATTCTTCTTCGCCCTTTGAAAGGTACCAGTCCTGGTTTCTGAGATTTGATACCCAAACCACATTGGGTAGCCCTTTTACTTAATACCTTTAGAGCACTTTCCATTACTTCAGCAAGAGTACTTGAAAATTTACCCATTACTAGTAGTACTACATCATCTGCATATGCTACTAACACAACACCTAATTTATTAAATTTTACTAATATTTCATTGAATGCTAGAATCCACAAAGTCGGTAATATGATTCCGCCTTGAAGAATTCTCCTGTTATCTACAGCATATTGAAGTATTCCATCTAGTTTAGCCTAAATCTCTCGATGGGTAAGAACCTTCACAATCCATATAGCAACAGTACGGTTACTACCACTAGCACACAAAGCTTTCTTATAAATAGTTTTGGGGTCCGGGAAATCCCGGGCGGGAAATCCGGGGATATTTTAAATTATTCAAAAACATTTGATTTTCGTATTGTGAATAAGGTATTTTTTCTGCAATATCAAAAATAAGATTATACAACAGTTTTCAAAAAAAAAAGAACATAAAAAAAAAAAATATTGGAAAAAAATTAATATAAAATCATTGTATTACCGTCAAAGTATTCCGTAACAAATTTTTGTACATACTAATGAAATACGCAATATTTTATTTCAAAAGTATTAATATTTACTTCTCGTCATAGAATTTCTTAAGAATTTAATTAAATTTCAAAACAATTATACTTTTGAAAAGTTATATTGTTGATTTTTTTATTATATTATTGGTTTGTGGAAAATAATAAAAAAATGCGCTCACTATTATAAAAAAATGATTAAGTTAAGGGTTTTTTACAACACGTTTCAGTTATTTTGAGACACATGTCTTATACAAGCAATGAAACTGTAAAGAAATCTAAAAATCTAAGATATACAGCTTTCATATAACTAACAACAGGTACTTATTATATTTGTATGAAATATTTAAAATTTCTTAAGCATTGAAAGTTGTATCATATTGTTGTATCTAATTTTTAGTTAAGTAATTATGACTTATATTGTTGTTTAATATTGTTTATAAGAAATCAGTGCTTTTTTTCTTATAATTTAAGTTTTTAAATATGAAAAATTCAATTTCTCGTTTCCCGGGGAAAGAAATATCACAGGAAACCCCAAACCCTACCCAATAACCTCTGACTTGACGTTGTTGAAAGCATCTTCAACATATAGTGCGAATTCACCTTGGTGTATACTCTGTTCTATTCTCGTCATTAAACTATGTAGTCATAGTTGCCAAATAAATTTGGTGAAAAATCGTTCAATTTTGAAAGTCATCAAAATCGTCAAATCGACTATATGAAGTCGAAAAAAAAATCGTCAACGATCAGATTTTTATATGTTAATTAGCTAATCCGGCAAACGTTGTTTTGCCATAAAACTTACTTCTAGTGAATATTTTGGTTTTTAATTGAAAAATAATGAATATATTTTAATTTTGTGAAGCTGGATGGGGGTGCTTTTACCCTTTTTGCTTTATTTTATGCCCTAAATATTGGAATTTTCAAAAAATTTATATCTTTAAGTTCCTTTCAGATGTTACAGCGTCTGCATGTCAAATTTTAAAGAAACCGGTTGATTAGTTAAGAAGATATAGAAGGGGGATCTTTTACTCCTCTTGCCCTATTTCAGGCCCTAAATAATAAAAATTATAGGCTATAGTTCCTTCAAGATTTTACACTATTTGCATGTCACATTTCAAAAAAATCAGCTGATTTGTTAAGAAGATATAGAGAGGTGGAGGTTTTACCCCTTTTACCCTACTTTACGCCCTAAATAATAAAAATTATAGGCTACAGTTCCTTCCAGATGTTACACCATTTGTCTGCCAAATTTCGAGAAAATGAGTTGATTAGTTAAGAAGATGTAGGGAGGGGGAGCTTTTACCCCTTTTGACCTATTTTATAACCTCTAGTGTTTCAGAGGAGTTCAATTAAAAACACCGTGGCTTGTTTTAATTAATTTCTTTAAAAAAAGAAAAAAAAGGTGGTCCGAAATGCTTTTTGTCATATTCAAAATGCAGTAGCTCAGAAACAAATAAACATTTTTTTTATAATTCTTTCACAACCTTTATTAATGTAAGTCAACTATTATACTGGTAAATTATAACAAAAATAGGAAGAAAAGAAAAAAAATTAGAACATTTTTGGATAAAAATTATGGTTTAATTTAAAATGAAGCTAATTATAATTCTTATGTGTACCTTTGGGAGAAAGAATTATATATTTTAAATTTGCAATAAATTTGATTATGAAATGAAAAAGAGTATTTAGTTCTAACTAATTATATGTTTGACCAATTGATTATATAAGTTTATATAATTTATGTACAATTTCTTATATTTTTTCACCAATATTGTTATTAAATTAAGAGTTGCGAAATACACAAAATTTAACTAAAACATAATCACGAGATCACTGTAATACGAATTATATTAAATTATCTTAAAAACTGTATACATATGTATAATAATAAATGATTATTTAAATGCCTTATAAATATTTGATATAATTGATCAATAAATTATAAACTATTGTAAAATCTGTCACACAAAAATTATACTGAGCATGATAACCGAAGTTCTTGTGTTATTTAGAGCAATTTAAATCTCAAGATATATTTGAACATAATTTCTAAACTTGTTATCCTTTCAACTGGGTATTCGCTGGTATGTTACGGATAATTTCTAATTGATGCTTTGTACCAATTAATATAGCAAGAACTAACTAAAATTGTATGATGGTAAAGACTATCAAGTACCTAATTTATTTGGTAATGTCTGGCGATCAGTTAATGTAGTATATGGGTTGTACATTCCCAAATGTTTTCGCTATAACTAAACTATTTAAAAACATTATGCAATTATTTGGAATTTAACTGAAAACCTCTGTGTAGCACGTAGATTAGAATATGTCCAAATTAAAAGGTGAGGTTATGAGGCGAAATCGCAAATTATTACAAAATGGATAAAAACTCAACATTAATTTTTATTTGAGTCAAATATATAGATAATTACTTTTAATTGGCATTTTAAAAATGACAAAATACACTTCGGACCACCCTTTATTTATGATTAAATTTTAAATGTAAAAGAAATTTATAAAAATTATATTAACTTTATATTGTCGGTTTATTATGAAAGTCGAGTAGCATCTACTGATTCTGATCATATAAGTATAAAAATTATGAATATGTAATTTTGTATAACTTTCAAAAAAAAAAAAAAAAAAAAAAAGTTTTTTATTTTGTCTCTTGAAAAGTTATAAATAGAAGCATTTTTGAGGAATTCAAAATTGAGTTTTGCCTTTGGATGCTTAGTACTGATGTTTAATGCCCCTTTTACACTTGCGTACATCTTGTGGAAATGTATGGAAGACATTGAAAATATATAAAATTTGTTCACACTTGCAGCATCTAACATCTACCATCTTTCATCGATGAAAATGTCACCTGAGCGAAAGAAAATACTTGACAAAAAAGAGAAAAAAAGAGAAATTTTATACAATTATTAAAAATAATTAAAAATAGGAATAATTATTAATACTACAATTTAAATGATCTTTGTTAATATTTGTATTCTGTGAAAAGTTTTAGTACAGATATTGTTGTGTTCCCATGATGTTTTTTTTTCTAAATTTTTTTCTTGATTTTCTTCTTTTTCAATTTCATGTCATTTTTCTAGTTATAACATTAAAATAATCGAAAGATATTAGGTGGAACAAAATGAGATAAAGATTTTGAAAGATGTTGAGTTCTGAGCCCTATACAATTTATATAAGAAGATGCTAATCTCTTGTAAAAATGAAGGTAGATGTTAGACGTGAGCAAGTGTGAATATCACAGAAGGATTTTTAATTACTTGATTATGAAATTAGTTTTTATAAAAATTGCATAAGGGTTTTACACTTTTGTGAAGTTTTTATTCACCATTTCATAATAAATGTGTAAATTGCATATATTTTTATATTATGGTTTTCATAAATATTTTCTATAAGTAAACCATTAACGTTGACAAATTTAAGAATATTTGTATTTTTATTGTTAGTATTTATATACCAACTAATTTATTTAAGTAAATTTTTACAAAAATGCGGAAAATAGTTCTGTATGTCTTTTAAAAATAATCGTAAAATTTGGGACAAAAATTATCGTAAACGGGCTATTTTTGAAATCAAAAATTCTCAAAGTGACGATAAATGGTAAAAATTGTCAACAGTGTAAGTAGTACAGCTTCAACTGATTTCCTTCTTAAATACACATGTTGATCATGAGAGACTGATATAGTACTTACTTTTTCTCGTACATGATCATCCATACTTTCGGTCCTAGAGACTTTTTGGTGTATCTTTTTGAAAAAATTTTCAAAAATTACTTTAAAATGGATCATACTTAAAAAAAAAAAAACTTAAATACTTTACTATAAGCAAGTGTAAAATTTTCATATTTTTTGCAAAAAAAGAAAAACTATTTCGAATTTCTTTCCAGTGATATAAAAAAGGGTCTACTTGTGGTCCGAAATTAAAAAAAAAAATATATATATATTTTATTTTTTCATCTTAAATTTTCCCAACCCATTTCGAAAGAAAACTAAAACCTTTGTTTTTGCATTAAGTTTTTTTTTTCATTATTATTATTATTTTTTAATCACCTAATCAATATACTTAGTTTGATCTTCCAACAATTTTTTTTTTTTTTTTTTTAGCACCGAGACATTATTCCACATATTTTCACTTAATTTTAGTTCTTAAGATTTTTTAACCATATTGAGGTACTAAATTTTTCAAAAAGCCATTTTTGGTTTAAAACGATCTTCCAGTTTTTGCTTGCTACCTAATTTTGTTGCATTATTTACAAAACGGACTCCTCTATAATATTTTAAAGAATTTTCCTTATTTTTGTTATCAATATCTCTTAACCAAAATCACTTTGGCATTTTTTCAACATTTCAGTTCAATAGAAATGCCTTTTCAAGCGAATAACCTCATCGATAAACATTATCGTAGGCCTCATCAAAAGTAAAATTTGCAATTATACAAGATACACGCACACTCACTCTCACACACATACACTTATAAAAAACAAATTCATACATACTTACTTAATCAATAGCAAATCATTAACGACAAAAAATACTTATGAATACAATCAGATTATATAGAAAAAAATTCAGCAGCCAACAAAAATAAAATAAAAATAATCGACGAATTTCCAATTTAACCAAACAAAATTAAAAAAAAAAAATGCAATTGATATGAGTAAGTAGCCAAAAGGGAGTTTTAGACTTTGTTAAATACCAAAATATTCAAAATTCATCAAACGCAATGCCACACAACAAGATAAAAAAGAGATTGGAAAACTTTAAAAAAAACACCTACAAACACTGGTTACTGCGTGCAAAAACAACGATTATAAAATATTACGCGCCATGCAATTGTCAATTGTCCGATGGTGACCAAAAACAGTGAAATTTAACAAAAAATTACACGTACAAGAAGCACTTGTACGGGAGAAGAATGTCTGTAATATTAAAGCCAAAAAAAAAAAGAACGAATCCTCAAACAAAATGTTAAGAGTGAGAGAATCATGTACTCATACGCATTCACATAATGAATTTATATAGATGGGTATATTGTTAAAACTGTTAAACTGATGCTAAATAACAAACGACCCACTTAAACATTAAAATAAAACACCAATCCACCAATACCACCTTACCATTGAATACTAACTAAAACATTGCGTTACTGCAACACCCAACATACCAACAACTTATGCAACTACTGCATTTGAGTTTATATCTCGGCACAGAGATAGACCAAAGAGAGTGAGTGAGTAGAAAGCTTATAGGTCCGTTTTTTATTATTTTTCGGTAAGCAGCAAGAAGAAAAAAAAGTAGGAGTAGGCCTTTTTTGGAAAAAATAATATAAAACAACACAAAATTTACAAAAAGTTAAAAAAAAAACAAAAATTTTTACAAAACCTAAAGACAAACAACAAAATTATAATAATATTCCAACAACTGCTATGGCATACAATAACACTGACTGACAATAAAATATGGCGTCTGTAAATTTTTTATCATTATATATAAAAAAAAAATACATATAAAAAAAAACATAAAAAACAAGCTGTAAAAAAATGGTTAAAAAACCTACAAAACAACCAAAAAATTTGCAAAAATAAAAATGCAAGACCCACCCCATGCTACAAAAAGATAAAAAAAATTAAAAAAAAATTGCCTCAAAAACGACATCAATGACCAGGCCACATATCAACATAATGCATCAAAAACGTAAACATATACTACACGATAAAAGGATACGGAAATAAAATAACATTTCTTGAATAACATTTTTGTGTGAAAATATTCAAGAACTACATTAGATTTATTGATATTCTTTTAACAATTAATAAGTGAACAATTAATTATATACCTTCTAATTAGTGTCCAATAAAAATAAAACAAGAAGAAGTTGTAAGCTAAGTTCACACTACGCTAATATTTGATGATTTTTGCATATATTTGCATTGCGTAATGTGAACATGAAATATTTTTACAATTCAAACAACATAAGAGCTCATATTCAACAAACAAAACTATTTACCATTAACTAAAAATGCCGCTTATATGTGCGAACACAAATTGTAAATTATTTGTCACTATTTTCAGCGAAATTTTGTTTGATATTGCAAAATAAATGTAATATCAAACAGCGGCAAACAACAGCTATGGGGTGGACGGCTAGAGTTTTAAAAAATTTTATTTTTATACACACAACCTTTAAATTGACAAAAAAAAAAGTAAGCAATTTATATTTTTTCTATTGAAATAAAATTTTTTTTTAACTAAATCTTTCAATATATTAATATATTTTATTACTTAACCACAATAATACTTGTTACTTTTTATACAGCTGAAAGTGGCCTGCAAAGAAAACAGTGTTGTTTTGTGAAAACGGGGCTGTTTTGTAAGTGACGAGAACAGGAAACACGTAAATTACTTATACAAAAATTTTAATGTATATTTTTAAAGTAATTTTTATTAATGAGCATTTTAAATCTTACAATTAATCGATTATATTTTACTTTATAGATTTTATAAATATTTGTATTTAAAATAAATACCATTTTCGCTTCGCATTGAATAAAAAGGCTGCAAATATGTCAATGTATCTACACATTCCAAAATTCTCTCAGTATATTATTATAAATTGATTAAAACAAAAAAAAATGAAGAAAGCGTTTTCATAGAGCATATCATAAAATTATTATGAGATACATTAGAAAAATTTGAGATGTGCATTTTATTTGAAAAGATGTGTAGCGGACATTTTGAAATAGTTGTCTTCACGTTAACTAAGAATTGGCGAATTAAGTACTGGAAGTAAGAAATAAGTGTATCCATTTCCTTGTATATTTTATAAATTTCTTGATTTACGCAATTTACGAAATAATACTGCTTCCTTGTCCCTTGTTCGTGTTGTTTATACCATCCACCAAGTCTTTTCTTCTGCTTGATGAGAGCGCCTACAAATTCAATGAAACACTTTACAATAAATATTATATAAAATGATGCATATGTATATATGTACCCATACAAGCTTGTGAAAGATATTATAAATATCGAATCTTTAATGCATTCAAGCTCCCTTTTGTCCACAACAAACACAATTGAACAAATTTTACAAAATGTATAAGTTTTTATGTTTTTTATGATTAATTTTAAATTACTTTCATAAAGGTTTTTTTTGTAAACATTTCTAACCAACTAAAAAGTAAGTTGAATCAATCACTTTTTTAAATAATTTTTAATATAAAATCAAAAAGCAATGTTAATCGAAAAATCAAAGGTAGTAATTTTTTCTATATAATTGGAATTATGAACATATTTTCATTTTGTTTTAGATCCACACTTGTTACTTTACAGTTATAATGTTTGAAGATAGTTCTGCAAATCATCGTACCTCGTTTTTTTATCTCCTGATTTGTAAAATTAAAAAAAAAATATATATATATTAAAATTTTTACAAAAAATATTATCTTTTATACCGTTAATTTCCGATAAACAAAAAGAGCTATCTGAATATTTTATAAAACACAATTATAACACATTAAAAAAGGGATATCCACCACAATTTCGCGAATAATGGACTTGAAAGATTTATTTTTACCTCACACAGTTTAGTAGAAGTATTAAACAGCGCAACAAGAGAAAATTGCCTAAATAATGCCAACGCAAAATGAAAGTGTAACAATAATAGTCTAATAAAACCTAACGGTATTTTTTCTCTGCGTTACAAACAACCGCAAGATACTTCAACCACCTGTGGTGGTGTAGGATATAAAAATTCAATTGAACTTCAGTTAAATTGAGAATAAAAATTAATTTGATATGTTTTCGTTCTGTTGTTTTGTAGTAATTATTAATTTACAAAAGCTTCATCGCCTTTGAGGAAAAAATTTTAAATATTTTGTTTGTATATTAGCAATCTTAAAATTACGAATATTTTAACACCTATTTCGATTAGAATCTAAAAAATCGCTGGTACGTAACTGAAAACCATTTCTTTAGAATTTTTTACACTAATCAGCTCATTACTCGTTTGAGTGGTTCTCCTAATCAGAATTTCTAACAAACGATGCCTAGTTAATATTTAACTGCATGCCCATTTAGAATTATTTTCAAACAATTTATTTTCCATTACTAAATCCTTTTTACATTAAAATATAAGTATCTCTCAAAACATTTCTATCCTATTCAAAACTCTTGTAGCTATTCATACAACAAAAAAGTACACGCTACTACACACATTAAAAGCCGACAACAAATACATAAACATAAACACACGCATGTAAAATAAAACTGCAACTAACGCGACTGACAAAATAAAAATAAAACAAATTTATGAAAAAAAAACACGTTCAAAACACCAAAAAACGAACGAAAAAAATCACTTACAAAATAAAAAAATAAATAAAAAAAATATTCACACAAAAAAACTAAAAAAAAATCAACAGAACTAAGAATATTTTTATTTTCAATCAGCCAATAAAAATTCAGCCATCATTGAGGCTTGTTGTTTTGTGTTATTTTTATTTTTTTGTTATAAAACTTTTTTTGCTCGATAAATACGTTAGCAAAACATCAACAACATCATCATCAGTTGCAGCCGAAAACTTAAAACAACATAAAAATGCACAGGTACACACACACACATAAATTACGCAAAAGGCCTACAAAACTACGCAGCACACAGTCACACCAATTTATTTATTCAAAATATAAAAATGCATTTTACCCCACACATATGAACATGAGAAAAAATCTCACCATACTGCCTTCAATTTATTGGCAATACCCACCATAGTTAGTTAAAAAGTTCTCAACACTAACATTTATATGAAAATGTGTTTTGGATGCAACACTCTAGTGAAATGCATTTCTCTGTTGCAGTTGCTGCACAGCAATGCATTTCTCACTGCCTCGGTCAACAACATGGTTTACTTTTTTTAGTTTATTTGTAACACTTTTTCGTTTTTTTTTCGCACACACATGTAGACAAACACGCACACTTTAACAACAATAAAAAAGAAATCAAAGCAAAACAAAAAAATAAAAAAAATATTTAATCAAAAAATAAAACTAAAACATCATAATACAAAGCAGACAAAGTGGAAAGAGTGAAATGACATTACAAAACAACAGTGATGATGGAATAAAAAATAAAAAATCGGCGAAAAAATGGTCATCAGACATACTCACACATGAACACATTCACACGTACATGTGATATTTAAAAACAGCACATATAAATTTATTTACGCACAAAAATGAACCACAACATCAGACCGGGCAAAAGCAAAGCATGAATACATTGCATATGAAATGCAACACAGTGGGGCAAATTAAAGAAATGTTTAAATAGAAATAAATAACTTGTATCATTAAACCTGAAATTCCATGTCTTGTCGAGAGAAAATCGATTTTTATATGAAAAATTTTATAGATAAACCAGAGTAGATAGAGCAAAAATTATGAAAATATGTGATCACTCATATTTCCTACAAAAAATCTATAGCAGAAATGTAAAACTGCTAGAAAAAGCCGGAAGCTAAAGTGAAAATTTTGTGACTAAAAGCAAAATAAAAATGCTGGATTTAGTCTTAAAAAGGCTAAACTAGCAACACCGTACTTATGACTTCTTAAGCCAAAACGATTTGAGTGTTCACAAAAGAAAATGAAAATATAAAACGGAATGGATATATGGCAAATATAAGCGGCAACGGTAAATGAACTCGATTTGGTCAATGGAACTTCGAAATTTATAATAAGCAGGTAAAGATGTGCAATTAGAACCGGAATATTAATGCCTTAACCTAGATGTACTGATGCTAATTGAAGCGAGATGGAATGGTAATGGTGAATTTTGCAGCGTCAAGGGTAACTTTCTCCTTTTCTCTGGAATGACGATGACCCACAAGACTCTAGAGTGGTAATTTTTATCAGTAAATATATGAATAATGTTCTTGTATTTTAGTACACTATTTCAGATGAGATTATAATCGCCCGTTTAAGAAGTGGAAGGCACAGCCTATCAGTGGTACAGTGTTATGCTCCAACTGAGGACAGTGAGTAGACAAAGAAATAGTAGCTCTACAATCAGCTCTAGATTTCTTGAAGAGCTTCTCAAACAACACATTGTAATGCTTATGGTCGACTTTATTGTTCGCTTTGGATGTGATAACACAGGTTATGAATAGATATTTGGAAAACATGCCTCAGGACAATATAACGAAAACGATGATATACTTATTGAAACATGTTTAAACAATGACTTGAAAGTTGAGGGTTCACCTTTTTCAGGCAAGAGGAAACACAAGGTGACCTGGAGAAATCCAGCAGTTTACGAGGAAACATATACTTATCAGCAGTTGAGAATGAGGAAAGGACTCTGGATACGGACAAAAAATGTCATTTGATATTCGAAAGAACTATGAATATCATACGTAATTTCTCAATAGATGCATTTCCACAACTGCCAATAATGGCCCCAGTAGTAGCGCAAACATAAACTCAGAATTCATCAGGGATATTGATGCAGCCATTAAGACTCTGAAAGTGATATGATTGTGCGATACGCATTTGGTATTCGTATGTGTGAACATATTTTTGCATTTGTTGAACGTTTTATTGGCTGTTCTTTCAACAAATTCTTGATTTTACGTTATTTGATTTTTTCTATAGGATTATTAAACTTTGCTCTAAATTTATTTTCCTCATTTCAATATGAATCCGCAAGTAATGATCCCTAGAATTAACAAAGGTTCTTTTGAGCGATCATTTATTATTGGCGTCGTTGGAATTACTTACCTTTGGATCTATGTTTATTTTGTCATTCTAATAACGCATTTCAGGTAAAACTGTTATCGGTCCTTACCGAAGTATTATAGTTGCAGATTTTATAATTTTATTCTGTAGATATTTTTCATTCGTTGTGTATATTGGGATCAATTTCCTTTAACTTTCCATATTTATTGTAAATACTTTATTTTTCAGGCGTGAGAACCTATGTTATGTTTTTGGGTTTATTTTATATATATATATATATTCTTTTTGCCATAGGAGGCTTACTATATTACTATAAATAAGTAAATAAAAATATATACTAAAAAATATTCTCCTACTCAGCTTTACTTAAAAAATCAGTAATTTTAATATAATTCTCTGTATGAGAATGATTTTTTGTCATAAAAGTCAAAAATTATATTGATATTTTTAAGTACATTTTATTTTAAGACATATAATTTTCAATTTACTTTACTAAAAATTATCTTTTAGAATTTCTGTTGTCACAAGTTATAATATTATATCCTCTCGAGTCGCATTTTATTATTATTATTATTATTATTATTATTATTATTATTATTATTATTCAATCGCAACAAAAAAAAAGAAAATCTAAAGTTCAATAAAAGCCTGAACTTATGATTCAGAAGTAGAGCAAACTTGGATTTTAACTTTGTCATTGGAAGATGTTCTGTATTTGACACCTACTCACTAAGAAGGAAGTCATGTTCATGATTTCATCCAAAACTGCACTGAACATCCTAATTCTTTTTTGTCGGAGCAAGGAAATTATTTTTAGTTTAATAAATTTTAATAAAAAGTTATATATAACATTACATTAGTTTAAAACAGTTATTTTTAGTAAAGTAATGAAAAAATACTTTCCCAAAAAAGACTTATTTATTTTTGATGATGTATAACACATATTTTAGAAAATATGTAATTCACATAAATTTATGTTAAAAATGAAAAAATTTTCTAAATTTATAACCAAGAAAACTAAATTCCGGTTAATCGGTTAGTTGACACAGATTATTTGGTTTATTCGTTATTTGAAAATAGACAATTTTAAATTGTTCGACGGTCAATCGATTGGATACCCTAATGGATACCATTAAAACGACTCAAAAAGTGACCAATATTTTTGGATACTATAAGCATCACAAAACGCATAATACCCTCCCCACCTATGGTGATCTACGTTATAAGAAGAACACATAAGGCAAAAAATGTGCGTTCACTTCAATTTTTTATCAAAATTTGATTTTTATATGATAAAAAAATAAGCTAAATAACGATTTTGTAGCTCAACCAGAGCCAATGAACGAAAATCTTTGATCACTCATATATTTTACAAAAAATCAATTAGACTGATATTTTCTAACAAAAATAGATTTCTTTGTCGTGAGAAACATAGAAAACGACCACTGTATTTTCACCCAAAAAAGAAAAAATTGTAAAAATATTTATGTGCGTGTGTCTATGTCTACGTTTGGCTGCACTTTTTAAATATGCATGTTTTTCATTTCATATGCAAGTGTTGGTGCGTTTAAGCATGTGTGTTTGTTTTTGTTAAAAAATAAAAATGGAACAAAAATAAAATTGAACACAAACTCACACAAACTTACAATAAACTCGTTCATATCCTAAACTCCAAATACTTGTTGTACAATTGTTTACATATTCACACACTTATATATATTTATACATACAAATACACACATATGTGTATATGCTAATATGCGTATGTATTTATTTCCTATTTTTTTCGTTTTTCGATGTGTACTTTTGATTATTGGTATGAACTGGAGTTTACAACAAAAAGGTGTATTTTTTTGGAGTCTACGTGTGTAGTGTTTATCCATACCGTGTAGGCATTTGTATGTGTGTATGTAGTTTGTTTTTAAAAAATATAATGTTTGCCTCTCTCTCTTTGTTGTTATTGCATTAAAAAAATATTGTTTAATAAAAATAGTACAGTAGCGTTTAATATCAAACGTAGTTTGATAGGAATTTTATGCGAATGGGGCTACTTGGGTGTATGAGAAATTTTTGTTTGCATTTTTTTTTTAGCTTGACAAATATTTGTCTTACGTTTTTTTTAGGAGATTAAAAATTAAAATATTTTTTAAGCAAATAAACATTCCTCATATTTAGGTATATTATTGAATTAGAATGTCTGTTTAAAGTAATATTAAAAATAGTTGTTTTATAGCAATTTTATGTAATAAAAAATTAAATAAATAACTTATAAATATACAAATTAATTTTCATATGCTGATAAATCTTTCCAGAGGACTTTGTAAATAAAATCGTATACATCCAAATTTCATCCTAAAAATGCCTTATGTCTTATCTTAGTTCGACTATACATTTGAAAATTGTCATATAAATTACAATGTGTTCTAAAACACCTTCCACAAAATTTAGCAATAGGACAGAAATAGGATCCAATACATAAAAGGTCAGAATCGACATTTTTTTTGGAAATAAATCTGTAACTTCTAATCGCCTGAGGGAATTGACATAGAATTTCGCATAGGCATAGCAAAGGAATGTAAAACTTTAAGTTTGGAAAGAGGGCCCTACAGTCTTCACAGGAGCAGAGCTCTTGGGGCTCAAATTAGGGTATCTCTAACATAGAAAATTTTTAATCGCTTGCCATATTTTTGTTTCTTAATCCATTTCAAAAATTTTTTTCATATTCTTAAAGTAATTTGCCAGTTCGACGTGACATATTCTACTTTAAAGTAACGTAGTTTTGGTCCAATAAGAGATTTTTACTTTAATAATTTTGGGTATAATTTATGTCAGCCAGACATAATAATAAAAAATGACGTCCACCGCTTTCCCGATTTTTGGAATCAAAGTAAAATTTTTGTAAAAATTTATTCTTGGAGAAACTATAAATATTTGATGTGTAATAAAATCTTTGCTATTTAAGATAATCTAGCGAAATTTCTGTTATCATTTGAAACGATAAAGTGTAAAAAATTTAAGATTTTTAGAAAAGAAATCCCATAATTCCCAAAATAACCGGCAAAAATTTCAAAAATGGGATTTTATGGAATTTCGTCAATAAAATCCACATTTGTTACACATCTAGAAAAAGCCGTTAAAAAACTATTAAAAACACATCAACGTTTCCAAAATTCGGTCAAATTCGGAGGGGTCTGTACTTATCCCTATTCAGTGGTTAGGGCCGTTTTCTATTTAAAAATGATCTACGTGAAGATAGTTTTTGGAAAATAATATAATTATTATATGTTTTTAAGGCAAACTTTATTTTAGAGAAAAATTTGTAAGAACACTTTTTCGGCCAAAGAAGCACAAAATCATAATTTTTGCTATTTTCAATTTCAAAACCATTTATTTTTGATATCGACTTCAATTTTTTTATTCAAAAGACAATTTTGTTCTTTAACTAATTAAAAAAAGAAAGTTTACAAAATTTGATGAAAATATTGGTCTATATTACGAAAAATCTGTACCAAGATCTTGCTAAATTGAGATAGTTGAAATTTCTTTAAAATTCATAGAGCTTTAAAATGATATAAAAATATTTGAAATCGGATTGGAAACAAAAATTTGGCAAGTGATTAAAAATTTTCTATGTCAGAGGTACCCTAGTTTGATCCCAATAGTCAAGCTGCTGAGGGGTCTGTGGGGCACCTTTCTGAATTTATTTCTAAAAATTTTCGATTTGATTTCGTTTCAAATTGTTCAAGAAATATTAAAACATTTATTACTGATATTTTATTCATGAAACATGAATTAGTTTATTCATGAAACACGAATTAGTTTCATGAATTCATGAAACTAATAGAACAAATGACCTAAAGATTGAAAGTTAACACTGAACCAAGTTGAGGGAAAAATTATATTATAAGTTAGATCGCTATAGAACTACTAAAGGTTACTTTATTGGTTTTAGGCCCAGTAATCTTCTATTTTGTATCCTGAATCAGAAAGAATCTAAAAAATTTCACCAGATTAAGATACCTGTAAAACCATTTTCCCTCAAACCGCTCCTGTTTTCCATAATTCCTACACACATGAAAACTGAATAAAATAACTCGTCATCTATACAGAATTTGTTGAATTTCTTCGTTTTAAGCCAACACATTCAAGTGGGGCAATTGGAGGTTGCTTTTTTATTGCAACACCAACAACATACTGCCTTTTACACTCTACAAATATTAAGGATTTTTATTTTATTTTTGTAGAAATAAAAAAAATCATTTATAAAAAATTATAAAAACTCATTTAGATTTTTTTCATTTTTTTTTTTCCCAATGGCTGCACACAAACATACGATACGAATTCACAACACACTCTCATATGCAATGCAAGGGGGGAGAGCGCCAAAAACGAACTAATGGTCAGATGGTATGTGAATGAAAACTGTAGAAACAATAATAATAAAAACAACAACATAAATAAATGTTTGCCTTTTGGCCGCAACAGAGATGAATGTGAATACAGGCGAAACAGTAGTGGGCTTAAATGGCAACACAAACGAACACACAACATTTTATAAATGCATTTCACATGTGAACACCTTTTTTTGCCTACAAAATCGTAAAGCAAATTTGATATGGGAGGAGAAAGGAGGACATGCAATATTTTTTTATTCACCAAAAAATAAAAATAAAATTTTTAAAAAATAAAAAATGCTAAAAAAGTAAAACAAAACATCAGTTTTTTTATTTCATTTTGTTAAAAAAAATGCAATATTTAAATGTAGAATAAATGGCCGATGAAGTGAAGGGACAGGAAGTTGAATAAAAACAAAAATATAATATTGTTATTATGCGAGTATGTGTGTGTGTGCATTGAGTGCGTGGATTTGTGTGCGTAAAGAGCGGGTTTTGTGTGGCAGGCAGACACACTTACTCTAGTATTTTGTTATATATAAAATAAAACTGGCAAAACTCCGCCCTCTGTTGAGGATTTTTTGGACAATTCACGACCTTATAAGGAGGAAGGGATGGTCAGCATTAACATACTCACACAAACACTTACACAAAATATAAAATAAACTAAAAAAATTGCAAAAAAAAAGAACCTAATAAAACTAAAAAACAAAATTTTCACCAAAAAAGAAATGCAGCAAAACTGCAGAAAGACACATACAAAAATACTCATATCTATATGAATATTTGTTAGAGTATGTGTGCTAATTTAAAATGCAGCAGTAGCTACGCATACAATTACACAAATATCACACGCACACAAATTGATATATATTCTATATATGCAAAAATATAGACAGACATTTATAAGCCTTTAACAGGATAGTTTGTCCATTTAAGGTAGGGGTCCACTGGGTTGGGTATTATTTTCCGTAATAGACAAAAAATTTGCTCACCCTACGCGGCACTGTCGTTAATATTTCTCAAATTAAACAAATAAAAGTCACCGGTGCGTGGTTAAATTATTAGTAAAAATACATACAAATAATTCAGCATTAACAAAATTGCAATATTGGATATATGCTTAAATAAACATAAACCTTTTGGGGAGTATATTATGAAAATTTAAATTACGTATCTTTAAGAAAAGTTTAAATTTTCTAAAATTTTTATACCAAAATGTAAAATTTGCAACTTACATAATATTATAAATAAACTTTTAAAAAATATGTCTTAAGTCATACATAGTAAATACTAATTATTAAAAATTTTAAATCCTATCCTATTTTTTTTAATTTTTTTTTAATTGACGCTGTTATCAGATTTATGTTAATTAAAAAATGAATTAATTTAATAATTCTTTAATTGGTTTTAAAAACATATGAAAAACAAACGACAAGTTTGAAATTTAATTAATTAGTATAATTTACAGATATAAATTATAATGATTATAAAAAATAATTATTATGATTCTACTTTATCAAATGATTGTCCGGTTTTATAGTTTTATGATTTAACTTTATAATATTATGAACCCATTTTATCATATTTCGACTTTATCTTATTATAATCATATGTTATCATATTATGGTACATTTTTTATATGTTGATACTATTTTATCATATTATTAATAAAATTTTTCATATCACAATTCCTTTAAATTATATTATGTTTTCTTTTTACGATATTATTATCTCATTTTTCAAATTATAATTTGATTGTATTATATTATAAAATCATTTTATTATAATATAACTGAAAATTATATATTTCATGTACTAAACTTGTTAAAATAAAACACAAAATTACTATTTTTTTTTTTTTTTTTTTTTTTTTTTTTAGTACGTTACATATTTTACAAAATAATAAAAAAATCTTTATTAGATATTAAAATTAACTTATATTTTTATAAAATTAAAATTTTTATAAAATTAGATTTAATGAAAACCGAAATACAAGCATCCTCGGAAATATGTTATAAATTAATTTAATTTTTAATGTAGTATAAAATGCCATTTTAGGGTTATTTGTTTTTACCATTTTTATTTTCATTTATTTAATTTTATTTAATTTTTTCACAAATATTCACTATTTTATCACGAATTTTTAACTGATGTGTATCGAATAGTAGTGGAGAAAAATATATTTTAGAAGCCAACACTCAATAGTTGTGAAAAACAAAAAATAGTCTAAAATAAACATTCTATCTTTAAGGAAAACGTAATTTTTGTTTCTCTTAAAGATGTAAAGTATAATATTCTTGCAGTCAAACATATTAAAATTTTGATTGAGGATAATTACTTAATCATTAAACGTAAAGAGAAACTTTTTATCATGACCACAATATTGTTAAGATCAATAAAACTAACTACGAAAATATTATATTATTGTGGTGACTGTGTGTATTTCTTTGCCGGAAACAGATTTGCATATTACTGGTACAAAATTTTCGTTGAAGTTAGTAACATTTAAATTCTAAATAAATTTATATTTAATGTCAATCAATATTAAAAATTGTACGATAATATAAAATTTCAAGAACTAAAAACGAAAAATAAAAAAAGATAAAATAAATGTAAAAGAATTGTTTTTTTTTTCGCTTAACGTGTTAATTCATTCAATCATCCCATTGATTTATTTAATTAAAGTATTAATTTTACGTCAATTAACCTTTTAATTTATTTAACTAACATATTGTTTAAAATTTGTATAATTTGGAATTACTTTTTTAATTCAAATTTTAAGTGTTTAATTGGGAAAAAAATATTGTTTTTCAATTTTCAAAATTTTTACTAATTAATACAATCATTGTGGTGAAAGGCACAAATTTTAAAATTCTTTAGATTGTATGAATTATTTTCGTAACTGAAATAAGCTTTTTACCTTTTTCTGTGCATGTAATTAAGTAGGATTTAACACCGGGGGGAAGGGCGCGAATGAAATTGTAACTTATTTTTATAATGTCGCACATCTTCTTTGCTTTAAATTTTGCACCAATAACAAAGTCAACAAAATTGCAGAAAAAAATTATTGCAAACAATTATACAATTTTTCATATTCCTTGTGCTAGATATATGTTACGTTTATACGTATGATTATTGCAAATAAATATAACTTTCAAATAAATCATTGTTTACACACAAAATGCATAAAGAAATATACTTTCTTATTTGTCGTGGCGGATGGGTGAAATAAAATTGTTATCATCGAAAATTCTATGAACGCAAAAGGAAGTGGCAATTAATTTCACTAATCACGATTGGTTTTCATGAGTTACTAACTTACAAATAAAATATTAACTTACCGTAAATGGGGCAAAATTATCATTTCGCAATATTTTTAATTGTGAATAAGAGGTGTGTATAAATGTTGTAATAGAATATAAAGTTAAATAAAAAATCTGTATCACAATCTAATGAGTTAACGATTTTTGATTTCAACCTTTATCAACACATTTTCTCGCATAAAGTTATATTAGGCTTAAAACTGTTATTTTTTTACTTATGTGTGTATTTATTTACTTATTTATTGTCTATTTATTTTTTCTATTAGCAATACTCAGCCAACATAACTGGGTTTATTACCAATAACTACGATGTACTGAAGGAATCGCCTCACTGGTCATTGACCCTAATTTTTTTTGATAAAAAGTCTTAAATATTCGCCTCGCGTAATTTAAACACGAAATACTTTTATGATTCACATGATAACAGCTGATTTCGGACAAGCAAAAAATAAAGTCGCCAAATAAAGGGGATTAAAAAAAAGGACCAACTGCTTTCATACCCCAAAAAACTCCTCAAAATTTGTTTTATAAAAGCAAAAAAAAAATATTAAAAAAAAATTGCCTAATTCAATTTTATTAATAACAAAATAATTTCTTTATAATAATTTTTATTATTGCAAAAAAACAAAAAAAAGATATTCACAAAAATAGTTAGCATAAAGTTCTATTTTTATGAAATAAACTTCTATACTTTTGTACGAGATCTTCACTCGGACTCAAGTCTTACAAACTCCCGTCTAACAAATTGAGAACTGAAAGCATAAATTATCAAGTGTTAACCTTAAGTCAGTTGTCAGTTGGACAATTTATTTTTCGTTAGTGATAATTTAGAAAAAAGACATTCCACCGAGGCACTGCTATGAGCAAAAGTAAATATATAAATTAGGATATAAGCATTCATCAAATCTATTTTTTTAATTTTCACAATCCAGTCCTAAAAGATTCGGCATTTTATGTTTTAAATAGCTGTTCATGAACTTTATCATTAACTTTAGTGTTTAGAAGTTTTATAAAAACTTCGAGTTCTTTTACATCACTATATTGTGAAATATTTTCAAAATAATATATTTCTTCGTTGAAATTAATATTTTATTATTCAAGATATTTCAAACAACTTAGTTTCACGTCATTTACCATACGATCTAAAAAGTCGTCATTTAGTTGACCAAAAAAGTGGCCAGGTGGTTGAAAAAGCGTCAAATGATGACTAAAGTCGCCAAACAGTAACGCCGGATGTGTATTCAATAAAATAATTTTGATTAAATAATTTATATATAATCTGAACAGGCTTAAAATAATTTTGACCTTCTCGTATTTTACGATATTGGATAGTTTTTTCATCAAACAAAAAACGTGAAATAAATATGAGTAATGTGAAAGAAAAATCAGCTCTATTAACTATGAAATATTTCGTATCAAATTTAGTTTTTAGTCAAAAAAATATAACACCAATAGTATGTGGTATTTCATCTTATGATAAGCTTACAACAATTTATCATACATATTACGTAGATTTATAGTTCCTTTAAAAGTTGTCTGTGACTTCTTTTTCTACATTATTTAATGTTGGAATTAATAATAAGTTATTTACAATATTTAGTTCTACGAATATTTCATCCTTAAATATGGGGTAGCTGAAAAAACTAAATTTTTTTCCAGAAAGTTACAACCTGGACCAACATTGATTATAGTTTAACAAAGATTTTTACCATCATACATACGCTTGTTGCCAAAGCGATTTTCAAATTTTTATTAATATTAAAATCTGCGATCATAAACATTTTTTGTTTCAAACTTTTGCTGTCCTTATTTTTTTTTTTTTTTTTTTTTTTTTTTTTGTAGTGTAATTTTTATTATTTCGTAATCTTTGTAATTTGCAATCATACATTAGTTATATTCCATGCAAAGTCTACCTTTACAGCATCTCTTTATTACATTTTAATTAAAGGTTAAGAATACATTATAATCAGTTTTCTCGAAACATATTTTCTTTGGTCATCAGTGGGTTAAATTTAAGAGGTGATTGAAGAATCTACATTACTTCTGGTGATTAGAAGAAGTATTCCAAAGAATTGTGCCACACATTTTCCACAGTATTTATATCTTACACCACTAAAGTTGGTTGGGGTATTAGGTGTTTGTGCAGATATCTGTAAAGAAGAAGTCGTTGGACCTTAAATTTGAAGAACACTGTACGACTCAAAATCACTTTTTGCGTGGATTTGACGAAGTCTGTCTGAATGACTAGCAATCAATTTCTTAATTTGGCACACATGTTTAATTGTTTTTGTGCAAGGACCAAGCCTATTGAAATTGGTTATGATTGGTGCATTATTTTACCTAGCTCCCCTACAAAAGCTCATAAGTACCTTGAATATAGCAATATTTTAATAATAAATTTCCAAATTTCATAAAGATCGGACTATATTTGATCATAGCTCCCGCTTTAGAAATGCACTCTAACGTACATGAATTCCATATAAATGTTATTATTAATAATAGGTTTTACACAAATAAATTTCATATAATTAATAGAAAAGTGACAATTGGTCCATAATTAAAATATTATACATACATAGGTATGTTTTATGTAGACATACTTAAATCACATTTATTTTTGTTTTTAGTATTAGCCAATTTTTAATTTATTTATTTATTTTATTTTTTATATTTGTTTTTCTTTTTTTTTTTTGACAAACTAAATTTGAAGCTTAATGTGATTATATTACATAAGCTGACTGATAAATTTTTCATGATGATAATAATTAGATTGTCAGATATTAATAGAAACAGTCTGATAAAAAATGCATTTAAATGTAAACTATTTTTAACAATTTTAAAATTTTGTTAATAATCACGATCGTTACTTTGAAAAAATTCACAATTTATTTGTTGGGTAACCTTTCCCAATTATTTATTGTGGGTAAGGAGTAAAAAAAAAATAAAAAATCAAAACAAAATTGCAATGATGCATTTTTGTTGTTTAAAACCAAAAATAGAATTGCTGTTGGTTTTATTCAAGGTACTTGCAAATTAAAATTCAAAATAATTTAGCTGCGAAAAACGAAATAGTAATAATTCTAATATTGTGCTAATAATCGTGATCGTTTCTTTGAATAAATTCAAAACTTATTTGTTGGGGAGAAAATAGTTTCTATGCGCACTACAATAGATCTTTAGTTTTTCTCAAGTAATTGGAAAAGGTTTTCTGAATTCATTCAAAGGAACGATCGCGATAATCATAGCACAATATTAAAATTATTAATATTTAGTTTTTTAATAAATTTTAAATAACTTATTCGACTTTGAATGAGAAGAAGAATATTTTCACCTCTGTTGGCCTCTTAGAGACCATATGCATTTGATGCGCTAACTCTTTCTAAGTCTAAGCTTTCAATCAAGCTATAAATAGTTTATGCAGCAAAGGAAATGTAAAACTTATATGTAACTGTGTATGAAACATATTGATTAACTAAAGTCGTCAACAATATTCATGGTGACATATTTCCTAGATCAGTCAATTTTGAACTGCTTTCTTGAGCTTCTTTCAGCAAGAGTTATACGTCGTTGGAAAGAAAAAAATAAGAGCTTTCAATCAAGCTATAAATGGTTTACGCAGCAAAAGAAATGTGAAAGTTAAATGCAGTTGCACACGAAACTTAAAAAATCATCAAGAATGTTCGCAGTGACATATTTCCTAGATCAGTCAGTTTTGAGTTTCTTTCCAAAGCTTCTTTCATCGAGAGTTATACACCATTGGAAAGGACTAGTTAAGAGATTTCAATCATGCAATAAATAGTTGGTGCAGCAAAGAAAATGTAAAACTTAAATGCAACTGTATATGAAACATATTGATCCCACATTAAAGACGTCAGCAATATTAATAGTGACATGTTTCCTAGGTCAATCAATTTTGAGTTCCTTTCCTAAGCTTCCTTCAGCGAGACTTGTACATTGTTGGAAAGAACAAGGTAAGAGCTTTTAATCAAGCTATAAATTATTTATACAGCAAAATAAATGTGAAAGTTAAATGCACTTGTATATAAAACATACATTTATATGTTTTGCCTCTTGTTCTTTGATACTCTATTTAACAATATCATTTTTTTACTATCTTTTTTTAATTTCCTAAATTTGCATGCATAATATGACCATTATAATGGCATTTATATAGCTTCTTCTTCTTCTATTCATGTTATAAGGACTCTCATGTGGGGATATTACATGAAATCGATGGCTATTTCAAAGACCGATCACCATTAAATTTGTCAAAATGTTTTCAACTTTCGTGAAAGTGATTTTCAGAAATGCAAATTCCTGAAATTTGACACACGATTATAAAAAACTTATCTTTTCTGACTTCTATTTAAATCGATTGATTAATTTAAACAATTTAAGAATTAAAATCATATTTTGGAAGGACATTTGTATGATGAATAGGGGAAATAATAATTTCAACCCACTTCGTCTTTATACCAAAATAAATATACGTTCCAAATTTTATTACGATATTTTTAAAATTTGAACCTATACAAGGCTTACATTTACAGACAGCCAGCCAGCCGGAAGGACGGACATTATTATCTAGACTCAGTAAGTAATTTTAAGTTGAGCGTTACATCAGCATAAACACATATTAGCCTAAACTCCTATGAAGTAGTAAGTTATAAAAATTCCCACTCATACAATATGAAATATTTTGTTTTTTAAATTTGTAAAAAAAAAAAGAAAATTGCATTAATCGCAAACTCCTTTTTCATAATTTGACATCTAAAAGATTTCATTTTTTCAAATGATAACAAACACTAATATTAAAACTTGCTATGTGCATTGTATGGGGAATTTCCAATATTACTTATTAATTGACAATATTACTTATTAAAGACAAATTTACTTATTAAACAATATTAAACAATATTACTTATTAAAGACAAAATGATAATGGGAACAAACAGAAGTTGTTTGAATATTTTTTTTTTGTTTTTGATATTCAAAAATTTATTGTATATGTGAAAATTAAATATTATATTTTGCATAAGTGATCATTGTAACAAGACATTAAATATTAAAATTTTTTGGGCAGAATGTTGTCAAATTTCTTTTATAAGTTATCTCTAAGAGATAGAAAAATTTTCTATTAACGACTAATCACAGTGCGGAAAAAATATTAGAATAAATATATATTTTTTTCAATTCTAGCTTATATCTTTCATCATTAAAAATATGTATGTTCTATATTATTTATTTTTATTTGAAATAGAAACTTTTACTGCACGAGAAACTTCTTTTATTAATCTGATGTAAATAATTACAACGATGCGTATTTATAAACCAAATACAAGGAAAATATTTACAAAATTTAAAATTCGTCTTCAGTTCAGAAGATGAATTTTAAGTGCAAAATTAAGAAATATGTTCAACATTAAGTGATACGTACAACCACGATTTTAGCCACTTAGAATTAGTTAATAGGTCCACAAATAGCTGAATTACGAGCTATAAGATGTTTGCAAAAATATTGGAATATTCAGTTTTTAGGCAATAATTGTAATTTTACTACAGGAATTTTTGCATTTTTTTGTAAAAAAGAAAAAGGATCTAGTACCCAACGATTTCTTTCATGACACAGAATAAACTAAAAAGTAGTTCTAATTGCATAAATGATTTGTTCAACTAAAAAAAATGGTTTAGTGTTGCACCTTCACCAAACATTTAGCAATTTGTGAAAGAATCTTAAGTTGTCTTCTGTGACCTGGAACTTGTTTAAAAAAATTTTGAATTCTAAATACATTTGAAAGAAATAAAAATCTTTTTAATATATATATACATGATAGAAATTCAATTATATTAAAAAGATTTTTATTTATTTCCAATGCATTTAGAATTCAACATTTTTTTTAAAGAAGTTCTAGGTCATAGAAGACAACTAGAAGTTTATGTGAGAGGCAGTTCAAACTAAATTTTAAAAAAATTTACTCCTTTTTTTCAAAACACAAAAACAAAATATATGTAACTACATGTATTTTGTTATTGCATGAATAAGGTTTTTGATAACTGAATTAGGTTTTTGTCTCTCACGTAGACTTCTAGTTTTATTCTATGTTCTAGGTGATTAAAAAAAGAAGCACATGACAATAAATTCAAATTCAGAAATACGCAAACTATTTTAACACAATTGTATCACAAATTATATTCAAATAAGTTTTGTTCTAATCCTATTTATTTCGCAAATCATCGATTCCATATGAAAACTAAAATTTTTTATATTGTTTAGTTGTCCATTTTAATGACATTTAATTGCATTATAAACACATTTTCAAATAATTTTCATTTTTTTTTTTTTTTTTTTTTTTTTCAAAACACTATCCATTACCAAAATATTTGAATCGTATAGTAAAAAATGCGACTGTCTCGTAATAATCTTAGAGACAAATGAGTGTTTTAAATTTTTAAATATGACATTAAAAATGATTTATGATGGTCTACAAATTTAAAAGTCTTTTAAACGGTTTATTGTTTATACTGAACCAAACTCTTCTAAAATAAAATTCAAAATTTTAGAAGAAATAGAAAAAAATTATAAATTCTAAAATAAAAACTGTCTCTTGTATTTTTCTGAATTTCTCAAAATAAAAAGCATTGTGAAGTAAAAATGATGATTTTGTGGATTTGTGTAAATGTTGCTGCTGTTAGAGGCACAGATACATATTCTTTTATAATTTATAAATAACTACTCAGCCACTTGTCAAATCAATGGAGCATCATCATTTTCTCATACATATGAATATGTTCGTGATGCTAATGATCATTAGTATTATCAAGAGAGTTTTTGCACAGCTAAAAGTAGCAATCGACAAAGGCAACATTACGATCATCTTCATCACTTTTGGCACAATGTAAAGCAAGTTCATCTGCATTCACATGAGTTTTGAGCAAAAATAAAAATATTGTTTTTATTGTTGAGTTAAAAACACATGCATTTTGTTTCTCTTTTGATAGATTTTCTTAAGAAAAAAAAATAACTCATGGTTAACAAAATTTAATTAGAAGCACTAACAAATTTTACAATGGTTTTATGAGTCATATTCTCATCACCTATATTAAAAGAAGATAAACACAAGTTAAATTTGTATTCATAATAGCTTTGGTTCTAGATGATTCCTAATTGAAATATAATTTTTTGTGGTGTCTTTTCAGAGCTCAAGAATCTTAAAAAATGTAACATCATCGTATCTATTTTAATTTCCCAGACTGTTGGCAAAGTGACATCTTTAATTTTTATGTTTGTGTAAAATTTCTTTAAGAAAAACAAATATACTATAAAACTCTAGTATATCAAATGTTATAATATCTTCCGAAGAAAATTTTTATTTTTGTTGATGTCGATGTACATATGTAAGGAAACAATTGCATTCAGAAAAAAATAATTATTTTACTTTTTATAATGTATTTTTAGTTATTCTTCATATTTATTGTCTTTTTAGTATTTGGCAGAATATATTTACATATTATATATTTATATACATATTATAATTAGAGAAAATAAATGCTATTAGCAATTACATCAATTATTTGCTCTATTGTATGAAAAAACATATACATACATATATTTGACATAAGTGCATAAAAATACTTATATAGTATTTATATATTAATGTGCATATCGCTAATTATTATCTAATATTTTTCTTAAATGTCTACAGAAATTATTGAAATCTCTTGGCAACTAAATACAACAATAGATTTTTCATTTAAATGTGCAAATTTGGTCAAAAATTCAATGAATAATTTCTTTTCAACAGATAATAAATATACACCTTATTTTATTAAGAAAAAAATTTTTTTATGATTTAAATATGACTAAAATATTAAATTTAAATAATTTAAAAAATGACTTACATATTTGTTTGATACTAGAGGGAGAATGATTCATATACAAGATTTCGCTTTAAAGGGAATTTTTATAAAGATTAATTGTCTCCAAGATCGTACACACCGCTGCTTCCAACAAAACTAAAATATCATAAATATATGTCAAAAATTAAAAAACAAAAAACGTCAATGCTTCATTCAGCTCTGCATATACCCATAACTTTTTTTAGTTCAACCAATTTCTCTTTCTTTTCTTTCAACCCTTAAGTGATGGCAGACATTCCAGAATATAAATATTTTAGCGCTCCATGTGTTACAAGCGGATTGTCATAAGCTCTGTTTTACCAAATCCTATTTGTTATGAAACAGATATTTTTTAAATAGTTTTTTAGTTACTTTTTTTATTAAAAAATCTATCTTTAGTGGAAAATTTACCTCTGTGAATTGTTTTCTTTTTTTGGAGAATTTTTTCTTTTCAAATTAAAATTGATATGAAATTTATGGATCGATAACTGTATTAAGTGTATTTTGTATTTATATTTATATAAAACATACGTATGCATTATAATATGTTAATATTAAGAGTTATATGATATCCTCCGATCCTCCTAAAATTTCGCAGTGTGGTTGCCACCTATTTGTGACAAAATTTGATACTAATATTTGTATGGTATCTATGTATCCATATCCATATTTAAGTCATTTGTGATCGCTAAATCCTAATTTCAAAGCCTTCGTTATAGGGCTGTGAAAGTCCTGGGTGCCAAAAATCATTAAATTATTTTTGGAATTGCAATCTGTTATTTGGTCACAAGGTTTGCATGGGCGGACAGACAAACAGACGGACGAATATCTTTAAATCGAGTAAGAAAGTGATTGTAATCCAATTGGTATATATCCAAACATCAGCGCAAACGCATAATATTCTCTTTACCTATGGTGGTGAAGGATATAAAAAAGGAACAAAATCTGCATTTTCTAGACTGATTTTACGCCAGTGGTACATATTGTATCTTAATATAAATTTTAAATTTGTGTAATATACATTTTATAGTGATAATATTGCAAGCCTTGAGGAAGCTTTGAGTGAAGCAATGGTCAAATATAAGCATACGGTAATAACCATAATTTATTTTGTCCCTCCAAAACTACATCTATTTTAAGTTTGTATGTTCGACTAAATATTGTATGCAGACACAACTTCTTACTCACACACTTTGATGTAAAAAGTTACAGAACGTCATTAATTGACTATTTTTTTTTTTTTTTTTTTGTTTTTTTTTTTTGCCAAGCCCTGAAGTAGGCATGCATTTTTCTGTCCAAATATATTATTCTGGAAAAATGCATTTCTAGGCATGCTTTCATTTTTATCGTTTTAGCTTTCCCTTTATGATTAGTACATTGAATACGTACCATGACTACAATACAATTGATATGTTGGCTCTGGATTGTGTTGCCTCATTATGTAGTTATTCTCAACAAATAATGTTCTAGTATAAAATTTCATGTTCAATATATGACCTTGTACCAACTATTCGAAGGAATATTAGAAATTTGAATGATAATTCTTGGTTTAAGTCAAGAGATATTATGTACTCAGAGTATCAAATTGAAATTTTTGATAGTTATTTAATTTTTTTTAGTGCAAAGCTCAAACAATGCAATTTGTATATCTTAAGAGAATGATTAAGTACGATACCAAATCATTAAATGATTTTGTTCAGGTTAAATATTATAGTAGAATGTGTATATCTTTAGAAATATTATCCTATTTTTGAAATAAAATAAAAGAAGAAAAAATTGTTTTAGGTCAATTCCTTAAAAGGGAACATTTGAGCTTAATTTAGTTAAAATATTATACATTACTTAAAATCTTAGACATTTGGAACCACTTCACTTTCATTGGAATTCCATTTACAGAACATAGAAATTTGTAATTTATAGTAGTGATTAGGTACATATTCACAGAAACATTTATTACAAAAAATTTTTTTAATAAAATTATAAATTCAATTTTTTTTAAATTTAAGTATATTATTAAATAATATAAATAAGTTTCCATTAGTTTAGTCTTTTGACAAAAATTGACGGCTTTAAAAAATATATACAGAAAAAATATAAAAATAACTAAATCAATTTTCAAAAGTTTTCAACTATTCCATTCTATCGTTAAAAAAAAGAAAAACTGAAATATAAATTTATTATAAGGATTTGCTGAATTTTCGGAGACGAGTTTTATGGTATTTACGAAAAATGTTTGATGAGATTTTTAATAATTTCGATGCTTTTTTAGATGCTCCCATCGTTAGTACCGGGAGTTATATTTAACTTAAAGATTCAAGTTTGTGTGAAAGCTGTTCTATGAAAGAAATGCGTACAAAAGGTCTGTTCATATTTATTGTTTTTGACGACTTGTTCAGACATCTATTATAATCTTTAATAATTTTATTGGTATATATATCGTAAAGGCTCTTTGATAGAATTATATGAAAATCTTTATTAGTACGTGATCAAGGGTTTTAAAGATCTTACTTATACGTAATTATCGGTGTACCAAGTTTATTTCTCAAAATCAAATATGGAGTTTTATTATTTCTTTCTTTTAATTTTACTTACATTGCATTATTTATTATCATTTTGGTGATTGGAGCAAAATCAGTTAAGAATATAATTAATTAATTGAACTTCATTTTTATTTCTTTTTCTCTGTGTAACAAAAATGTTTCTATAATGTACTTTATTTTCCCTCTTTAACTTATTTGAATTGTGTAATTCTTTGCGAATCCGAATCCCCAGCATTTTGACAAGTCGTAGTGTTCTTCACAATTTCATAATTACTTCTGAACACCTAGTGTAAATCTGAATCAATCTTTATAAAATATGCATAAAATAAAATTATAGGTTTCTATTCGATAATTAAATATCTTCAAAGTATATTTTAATTTCAAAAGTTTATTTTTGAATCGAATTTTAGAATAACCAACTCATCTATTGATAGTATCATATGACTCGAGGTCAAATAGTACTAAAAAGTACTATTGTATCAACTTTTCCATACTTGGTTATTAGAGGTGCGAAGAGAAAGGCACATGCTTTTTGGTGGACTTAATACCAAATGGATATAGAGTTTGTTAAGAGCGGATGGGTTGTTGACATAAGAAAGGGGATATTAGATATAGATCCTGATTTTTTATTTCTAATCAGTCGAAAGAACCTGTACATTTAAATTTGAATGATTTAAATTTTACTGTCTTGAACTCACATCCTTTCACGCTATAGAAGAATCTGATGTAGCAAGATACGGTTAGAATTCATTAAAATTATTTATCCATCAAATGTGATACTCAAACACGTCTAACTAATATGATCATTTTCATTTCCAAGCAGTGTTGCCAAGAGGTGGGAAAAAATTGAACTTAAAAAAAAGGTTAAATAACCTAAAAAATAAGACCGGAAAAAAGTTAAATATATAAAATTAATATAAAAACTTATTTTTCTCATTTTGAATAGTTTTTGAAATTTTTTTGAAGATGTTGTAATAAATTTATAAATAAAACGTAGAACGGCATCCAGCAAAATGACTCAATAAAGAATCGCCCAAGAAATTCCCATAAAAATTTTAGTTATATTTCGTGTGAAAAATAATCTAATGTTTTAAAGTGATTTTTAGTAATTTTTGAACTATAATTTCTCTTTGATTAAGCATTTCAAAATTTTGAATAATTTTTCGCTTTCAAAAGATTTTTTTAAAATTATATTCATAAATACTTTCTACGTAGAAAAAAATAAAAAAGGACTTCATTTAAAAAATTGTTTATTTTAATTAACTTTTTGATTGATTTTGCTCCAATCACAAATTGATAATGTTAATTAACTGAGAATAATTGATTTTTGTCTGAAATTTTAAATAATCTTTGAATTAAATTAATAAGAAATATGATTAACAGCCTGTCCCGTGATGCCTAATGAAAAATTCGTTTCGCGAATTTATATGGAAAACAAAGGATAAATTTAAAAAAAATTTGTTTTTGTTTGCCCTATAATTTACTGAAAGTTTGACATCATGGAATAGGTCGCAAATATTTACCTAAAATCAAATCTTATCAGTTCAATTCCATATATAATTAAATCCTTCTTTCAATAAAACGCACGAATTTTAATATGATTAGTTATTCAATTATTAAAAATATTTAAATAATCAAACACAAGTAAAACTAAACAAAAAAAAAAAACACTAAAACTTGAAATTTCATGGGGGGAAACAAAACTTAGTATATAATATCATCTTAAAGACCTATCTATCCTGTTAAAATTACCGATAATTACATATGAATTAGATTTTTGTAACCTTTGACCTCGTTCCAATAAGTATTTCATGCTTTTTTATCTGCGTGCCTCTACGATATAGGGCGGGATACCAATAAAAAACATTAATGAATATGACAGATGTCTGATCAAATAATCAAAAACAATCAATATGAAGTAACATTTTATATGCAAATAATTTTTAAAAGAATTCAGAGCTATTCAAATTTTGATTTGGAGCATTGAAATGAATGACAATCTAATCAAATATGTCAAAATCGTTCTTACCAAATGATTATGTGTATATTAAACCGGTCCCCGAAAATCTTTACAATATTTAGATACATATATATATATATATATATATATATATATATACATACGAACGTACCATACATACATATTTGGAATGTTCGTACTGTTTTTTAAACGATTAAATGAACCCAAAAAGATATATATAGAAGATATTTTACTTCTATATATTTGTTTTTTTTTAGTAACAAGTTTTTATTTTTTCTTTGTATTTTTTTAGGAGCTGTAAATTTTTATCAAAAAAAAAAAAAAAAAACATTAAAAAAGAACCGAGAAAACTGAAAAAGTCATGATTTTAACATTTCTTATTTTCTTAGAAATTGTTAACATTTTTTTCCTGCTAAGAAAAATGATTAGCGAAAATTTTCTTCAATATAAATAATCGCGATTTTTTGTGTGATTAAATATCCAAAAATGCTTAAATAATTAAGTTATTATCTTCGTTGTCGAAATACTAACATTTCAGCCTATTTAAGCCAATTTTAAGATCAAAAAAAGAAAAGGGTTAGAAAAAGCTAGATGCTAAAATGAAAATTTTGAGGCTACAGACAAAATTAAAAAAGCTGAATTTAGCCTTTAAACTAAAAACTGTCAGTGCTGCTTCCAGTGTTATATTTCTCATAAAGAAGGAGGGAAATTCTAAATCGTTAGATAATTTAAACCCAACTTTCCGATACTTTCTAAAATTTTTTAATATTTTATTACAGACCAAATGACTAATTATATAAATCGCCATTAACTTCCCATTTCAAGAAAAAAAATATGCAGACTCGTAATTATAAATCACTGAAAATGAATTTTTAAAATTTTTTCTTCACATTAATACGCAACGTTTCAGTGGCTTTCCTACAGAAACTATATATAGTGTTTGGTTAAAACAACTTTAAAATTCAAATGCCTTTTAAGATAAATTTTGTCTCGTAAATGCACAAAAAAAAATAAAAACGGACTTCAATTACGAAATTATATTATTTAAAGTTTTGTTTGATTTTGCTCCGATCAAAAAAATGATAATATTAATTAACTAGAATAATTGTGTTGGGTTTAAAGTTCAATTAATTTTTTTTACAAATAAATTACAGATATTTGCCTAAAATCAATTAAGACTTGTATTAATGCAACTCTACATTTAATTAAATCCTTCCTTCAATAAAAATGCACAGATTTTAATATAATTAATTATTAAAAATATTTAAGTTATAGAATACAAATAAAATTAGACGGAAAAATATATGAAAACTCTAAATTTGATTGGAAAAAATTAATGGTAGTATATAATTTTGTTTTAACGTTATACAAGACCTCGAATTTCTTATGTAGCTCACACGTGATTCACTGTGACTTTCAATAGGCAAGACGAAACTATATATCAAGTTTAGTTTCCCTCTATAAAATGTTGGAGTTATACACTTATTTAACTAGAAATTACAATAATATACTCATGTAATAATATACCCGTATGTAATTTATGAATAATATACATTGAATGTTTCTATAAGAGTTCTTTCTTAATAAATTTGAATATATAGCATATTTATATTTAATTCCCGAAAACATCATAAAGCCCTTAATTTTTGCGGAACGTTCCAATAGAGATTTTCATATTATCCTATCTGAGTTCCTTTATGATTTGGGATGATACACCAATAAAAACATTAAAGAATATGACAAATGTCTGAACAAATCTTCAAAAACAATTAATATGAAATGACCTTTTATATATAAATAATCTTTCATAGAACAGCTTTGAAACAAGAATAGACCCAGGTACCAATGATCGAAACATCTACAAAAGTATTGAGGCGATTAATAATCTCAACAAATATGTTAAATCAAATGACGTGCTTAACGTCTCCAAAAACTGAGGTATCATGTACATACTTCGTATTACTGTTTTTTATAGATAAAATAAGCGCAAAGAGTTGAAAATGTTGGAGTTATTTTATTTCTATATTTTTCATTGACAAGTTTTTGTTTTTTTTTTTTATATATATATATTTCTTTTACGAACCGTCGATTTTTGCAAAAATTTTTTTGCCAATTATAAAGCTAATTATAATAATTAATAGTACATTTAAATGTCAATATAAAGTCAATTAAATTATATTAAAAAATTATTTGGAATATTTTTTTCTGTGTGTATTTTAAATTTGTTTTTTAGTAATATTTGACTATATGGCTCAAAAATATTAGACGTTTTTAAACTTTTAATTGTTTCAGAAAATACTCTTGGAAAATGAGTAATTGTTGTAATTCATACATGAAAAATTGAAAAAATTTAAAGAATGGAAATACAAATTTGGATGAAAAAAGTGAACCAAGGTAGATAAAAGAGCGATATATGCATTTTTCGAAGTCGATTACATTCCTAACTATTAAAAATAACTCAAATGAATAGCAGTAAGCAATAAAAAATAAATAAAAATTCTCGACCAATCTTTCACATTTAAAGTTAAATTTTTTACTTAGCTTCCCACTTAAAATACATTCACTG
The DNA here is from genome assembly GCA_932274085.1 of Protocalliphora azurea. Lineage (NCBI taxonomy): Eukaryota > Metazoa > Arthropoda > Insecta > Diptera > Calliphoridae > Protocalliphora > Protocalliphora azurea. The sequence continues at coordinate 122,894,596 of OW026523.1, read as the reverse complement.
TTGACCATGCAACAAATGTCTAGCAACAATATTTGTTAAGACTTGCTAGTCATACCATCTTTGGTAATTTCGCAAATAATTTTGTTGTTTCATTACAACGACAACTTTGTTGTTGTTCTTTATATCTTTGAGAACAATGCAATAGAACAATTTATATTATTATCACTAAATATTATAATTTTAGCACAATAGAAATATATACTATTAAATGTTTGTTTTATAGTCCTGCGCCTACCACACACTGATCTTTAAACCCTTCTGGGCCCTACCAAACGTCTTGTCATCATATTTTATGTTACAATGACTCTTTGTCATTACTTTTTGGCATCTCTCTAAATATATAGTTTTTTCATTTTTGTCAAATTCTTGTAAATTTGTATTAAAATCTCTCTGAAAAATTATTTTAAAATATATATATTTATTTTTGTTGTTGGAACTAGTGTGATTAGTTTTTTTAAACACTAATATTATGTTGTAAATGTGTGAGTGTGTGAATGTGCGTCAGTGTAAGTGAGTGACATGTGTATGAAGGGAAGAATCATGCTGATTTAAAAAGACGTTGATCTGTTTCAACTAGAATCACTCTGGTCGCTGCAACATTCGCATAAACATACCATCCGGTTGTTCCGTTGTTCATTCTTATTTCAAGTGTCAGTACAGTGTAAGTGTTTGAAGAACACCTTCAAAAACGATTAATATAAATTGGATTATAGAGATATTAAATTAAAAAAAAAATAATTTGTTTAGTCCTTTCGATAAACAAGTGTATGTGTTTATTTAATTTTTGTTTTCGTCCTGTTGCTTCTACTTTTTTTAGTACTCTAAACAAACGCAAAAATGTGTGATGATGAACCCTCTGCTCTTGTCGTAGACAATGGATCTGGTATGTGCAAGGCTGGTTTCGCTGGTGATGATGCCCCACGTGCCGTCTTCCCCTCCATTGTAGGCCGTCCACGCCATCAAGGTGTGATGGTCGGTATGGGTCAAAAGGATTGCTACGTTGGTGATGAAGCCCAGAGCAAACGTGGTATTCTCACATTAAAATATCCCATTGAACACGGTATCATCACCAACTGGGATGATATGGAAAAAGTATGGCATCATACCTTCTACAATGAATTGCGTGTAGCTCCTGAAGAACATCCTGTCCTCTTGACTGAGGCTCCCTTGAATCCCAAAGCCAATCGTGAGAAGATGACTCAAATCATGTTTGAGACCTTCAACTCACCCGCCATGTATGTTGCCATCCAGGCTGTATTGTCTTTATATGCCTCCGGTCGTACCACTGGTATTGTCTTGGACTCTGGTGATGGTGTCTCCCATACCGTACCCATCTATGAAGGTTATGCTTTGCCCCATGCTATCCTCCGTTTGGATTTGGCTGGTCGCGACTTGACTGATTACTTGATGAAGATCTTGACCGAAAGAGGTTATTCCTTCACTACCACTGCTGAACGTGAAATTGTCCGTGATATTAAGGAAAAATTGTGCTATGTTGCTTTGGACTTTGAGCAAGAAATGGCTACTGCTGCTGCCTCCACTTCATTGGAAAAATCCTATGAATTGCCTGATGGTCAAGTCATCACCATTGGCAATGAACGTTTCCGTTCACCCGAAGCCCTCTTCCAACCCTCTTTCTTGGGTATGGAATCTTGCGGTATCCATGAGACTGTCTATCAATCCATCATGAAGTGCGATGTCGATATCAGAAAGGACTTGTATGCCAATAATGTCTTGTCTGGTGGTACCACCATGTATCCTGGTAATATTAACTTTTGCTGAATGTCTTTTATTTCCTTTAATTGTATTTGTAATTTTTCTGATCATTTTAGGTATTGCTGATCGTATGCAAAAGGAAATTACTGCCTTGGCTCCATCCACCATTAAGATTAAGATCATTGCTCCACCTGAAAGAAAATACTCCGTATGGATTGGTGGCTCCATCTTGGCCTCCTTGTCTACTTTCCAACAGATGTGGATCTCCAAACAGGAATACGATGAATCCGGCCCCGGCATTGTCCACCGTAAATGCTTCTAAGCGTTTTTTGTTGATTTTCTTTTTTATTTAAGCGTAAAAGACATGATTATTTAACATCTTCAACACCTTAACGCAACATTTGGGTTCAATAAAACAAACAAACAACGCAGCTTTGGAACTGACATCCAAAACCAGATAAGCTGCTGTTGCGCTTCAAAAAGAAAAACTCACCCACTTCAAAGTCACAAAGAATTTGTTTTAAAAATGTCCTTTTTTGTATATTTTTGTTCATTTTGTTTTGTAAGTAATAAAAGAAAAAAAGTAATAAAAACAAATACACACTAATATATGTATGTATGGTTTAAAATTAATAAATGAAAAATACATAAGAAACTGATGTGGAACAAGAAGGCAAAGTGTAACTAATTTCAAAACAAAAAAAATAGAAAACAAACTAAGAATTTTTATAAGAATTTAGCAGAGCAATCTTGACAATGCAGGTGCACTGAAATTATTCAATGTCACGTAATTTGTGCGTGGGTACCAGAGGAATGTAGACTAAAACTCCTTAAAATTTATTGAAATGTTGCCAAAACTTTTCTTTTTAAATAAATGTATATTGTGATGACAAATTTAGACGTAAGAATTAGATCCATCATTGTTTGCTTTGTACCATTATTTTGGCCTGAAAGTTTTATTTTTAGAAAAATATGTGGACCTGTAAATTACAGTTGAATGCAGTGAAAGCATACAAATTTGAATTTTAAAACTTTTTTAAAATTTTTGGTATACGATAAATTTGTTTTTCCCATTATCTTAAATACTCTAATACTACTACTCTAATGTACTACTAGCAAGTAGAATGAAAGTATTGCATCATAAAGATCATGTTCTATCCATTCTACAAAGTATAACATTGTAATGCGTAAAAAAAGTATATTTTTTTAAAATCTCCTCAACTTTTTTGTTTGAGAAATCATAAATACAAAATACATTTTCTTTTAGCCAATACTAATGTATTAAAAAAAAGGTACTAAATTTAATTTTTTCTTCATTTTTTTTCTCCCAATAAACTGCTTGTTTACGCTAATTGTTTTCATTTTTGCAAAATTTTAATGCACAACTTCTGGGTTATATATTTTTTTATATATTTTTTCTCTGCTTACATTTTTACAAGTTTTTACAACATTTACGGACATTACAATATTTCTTATTTTCTCTGTTTTATTGAACTATTAAAACGCATTTTTACAACTCAGTTGCAAAGGCTAAAAGATGAAGGAAAAAAATGTCAAAGGGAGGTATCCTTTTTGGCAACTGTTAGAGAATGGTAATGGTGAGATTTTTGAAATGATGGCTACTAGATGTTCTATTAAAAAATAAAGATTTGAAACATATAAGTAATGGTCGAAAAATATCATAAAAATAAAAATAATACTTGGATCAGTTTGTTTTTCACTCTTTTGGATCACCTATTAAAGGGAATAGATAATTTTGGTTCATTAAAATGTAATACTGATATATCTGGTGGCCACTTATGGATAGACTACAAACATAATGAAGTTTTAAGCATAGAAGAACTAAAATTCAAAAGAGTAGCAGATAGTAAATCGATAATATTTAAATATTTTGCTCTAGTAAATTGAATTAGAATTTTTGAATCATATTCTCTATATACTTTGATAAACAAAATATTTTATTTATAAATGCAATTAAAATGATTGTATAATTAAGTAAAAGTTCTCAATATTTCATAGTTGAACAAAATCTGTGAATAGATGAAGGATACAGTAAAAAACGTAGTGATGATTTAATTAATCCGTCTTACTGATAATCTATACTTTGACCTTTATACGCATAGCAAAAATATGGTTCTGATGACTATAATTTCAGAGAAACATATTATGATTGGATTATGTGGTTGCTGTGAAAATTTTTATGGTTATAAACAATAAAAGCATGAATATGAAAATCATAAAATGATACGACTTTATCATATTATAATAGGTTTTTTTCATATTGACTTTTTCATAATATTATCTGATTTTATTATATTATGTATTATTCAGTTTTATCATATTATCATAAAGGAATGCTTAAAATTTATCTAATTATGATCAAACATTATATTTCATTAATTATTTATTCTTTCCATTATATGTTGCGCAAAGCAATACAAAAAAATAGGAACTTAGCATACAATTACTGTGGTAAACATAAAATAGTTCGAAAACAAACATATGATATTTGTGGAAAACAAAATATGTTTAAAAAACATATTCTATTCATTTCTAACATTTCCTTATATTTCATTTCACTCATTCGTTACAGGAATAATATTTCGTATTTTGTTTTTGGTAAAAATATAATATGATTCAGTCAACCATATCAAAATATTTAAATGGAATAACCACAATTAGTATATCTTAAATATAAATATTATCATGAACTCAATAGTATGGAAATTAACTTTAACTTGTTTCCGTCAATTTGTGCAAACAAATATAATACTTGGTTTTCGCAAGTAATTACGAAATTTAGATGATTAGTAGTAACCTTTGATCAAACGCTTCAAGTTTTTTACCAGTTCAAAAAAAACATTTAAGCAAATTTAAGTATATAAGTAAGTTTATAGGACAAATTAGTTTGTAGAAGAATTAAAGTTTAAGGGCTAACTTTGGAAGAATTTATGTTTGAAAAATTCTTTAGATTTCACTTTAACTTGAATTTGGATGTATGAAGAGCTCCATATTTCTTTATATTATTTTTCCCTAATAAAAACAAAATGAAGATCGAATAATCTTATTTTCATTTAAGTCAGAAATATATATTTTTTTAGTTTCAATCGCATCGTATTTTAATCATACATTTTATTATTAAAACCATTCATTAATTTCAATATATAAAAAATTTTAGTTTTTTTAGGGGAAAGTGGGGTTTTGTGGCATATGAGGTAATGAAGAAAACTACGTTTTTCGCGTTTTTTTTTTTTGTGAAAATTACTACTTGTAAATGCATAAATACATAATGTAAGAATTATTAATTGGGATAATGCACAGAAGGGTCTCTCGTACAGTTTTCCGGTCTTTTGTTCAACTAGGAACGCCTCCAAAATCAAAGTTTTTCAAACATTATTTTAGTCCTTTTTAACTACTGGAATATAGCATTAATATAAATATATAAATATATATTTATTTATTTATTTATTTATATAGTTTTAGTTTACCATTCCTTATATTGTAAATTATTCCTATTCTAGAATCATATATTTTTAATGTATGTTTATTCATTAGAAAGTGACTAATTTTCATTTTAAAATTAATAATTTTTTAAATAAAAAATTATGCAAGTATTAAGTTTGGAAGTGTATAAGTGTATATAGAGGTTATAGCCGGTATTCCAAGGACTAAAAATATAATAAAATTGTTCTGCCATAGCCTACTCCATTAAACAATATTTTTAATTTTTTAACATAGTTCTACACAAAAAAAATATATAATTTTTAATTTATCTTTTATACATATTTATGTATAATATAATATCTTAAGTTATTTATTCAAAATTACATTTTAATTTTAGACTATTTAATAACGTTGAAACAACTAAAACACTAATATCGTGTAAATGATCCATATAAATTTTTATAATTATCAACTAAGTAATATTGATTTAGTGCCTTATAAGCAAAAGAGGCTAAGTTCAACTTTAAAAAACATCAAAAGAGGCTGAATATCCCAAAAAATAAAGCCAGGATTTTGATGATTTTTCGACATTTTTGAACTATAATTCCTTTCGATTAAGCATTTTTAAGTTTTTGTGTGATTTTTCGCTTTTATAAAAATTTGATACAAGTAAAAAAATAAACAAAATTTTGTTAAATATAAAAAATATAGATTTTTTGTGCGAACAAATACATAAAAATGCTTAAATGAATGATTCTGTAAAAATTAAATTATTAGTAGATAATAAGAAATTATTTTCTTCGTTGTTGAAATAGTAACATAGTAATCTTTTTATGACGATTTTAAGGACCAAAAAAGACTAGAAACTAAAAGCAAAATAAAAAGGATAGATTTAATCTTGAAAAGGATAAACTAGCAACACTGTTTATAAGTATTATAAAAAACGTTATAAAATTAAGCAACTTACAATGACGCAAGTTATAATTAAAAAAAAATCTAAGAATATCTCTACTTTTTATTTCGCGTCTTTATATCTAACATATAACTTTTCTAACATTCTTAAGATACTGAAATCTTACTCCTTTCAACGATACCTCACTTTTCAACGATAATAAAGTGTTAGCAATTTTGCTGAAAATGTAGTAAATAATTGTATTTCTTATTGGTGTAATCACCAATCACTTGAACATATATAAGAAAATATTATAAAATAGATAAAAGGCATTTTAGTAAACGTAATAGAACATATTTATTAGAATTAGAAATAATTCAATAAACTCTATATCGCTAAAAATCTCTGGAACCAATATGCGGCATTTCATTAGCTTATTAAGAAAAGAACATCTGAACTTAAAAATCGTGGAAATAGTGAATGATTAACATGGTGTTACGTAAAGGCGTAATTAGTCAACTTTGCGACGTAACGCAGAATGAAGAAAAGTAGAGTGAAGCATTTTGTACAAATGGTGAACAAAAATAAAAATATTATATATTTTTGAACATTCATTGGCTATTTTGCAAAGAAAATAAACTACAGGGTTGTCAAAAAGTCAGGCAGCTACGTAAAAATCCTATACATTTCTGCGATATGCTACCTAGAACATCCGCATAAAGCAGGTTGAAACAGCTGATTGCGATACGATGATTTTTGTTCACTGGTTGGGCTTTAACTCATGTGCACTTAAAATATGCAAAAATTATAGCAAATTATTTTAGATATGAATTAGACTATTCTTGATTATTCGAGAAACGACTGCCAATTTTTATAAATTTTGTTTTATTTTTTATTTTTCTATCAGTTTTATTCAGAACCAAAAATAATTGTGATTTGTGTAATTTTGGATCAAAAGAATCCATATAAAAGATATTATTAAAAATAATCTGAGTACATCACTGTATTTGCCATTACGATATTTAAGTTATTATGTAATAAACTTTTATTTTTGATTTTTATTTTATTTCTCAGAAATAAAAAAATTATTTCTTATTTTTAAATGTAACTTTTTCGTTTTATTGAAAATTTTTTAAATGAAACTCAATTTGTGATTTTTATATTCTCTCACAAAAAAAATCAATATGATATTTATTTTTTTAAACAAGGAATAACAATCACAAAATGATTTTGAATTTTTTGTGGCATAAAATAAAACTCTTTTGCATTTATCTACATAATTGTAATTGATAAATATGCAATTTTTATGTGTTTAATATGGGTGGGTCACTTATTTGTTAATGTTGAATAAAAGCTCTAAACTTTGGAAAGGCTCTCCGAGCGACTTTAAATTACTATTGCGAAATGCATAAATGATTCATTTGACTATGTTCTCACAGAAAATTGTATCGATGTTTGTACTGCTACAAGTAACATAAAGTGGTAGCTAGAGAATTCGTAAAATTTCAGTCAGAAAGAGATTTCTATGGAATGTCTGAAGATTTATTGGAACTAAGTAACATAAGTCTAAAATGATAGTTTAAAAGGCAATTTACCTGAAAGGAAAGACCGGCAGTTAATGAAAAAATAATTTAACTCATAATTAAAGCTTTCACTTCAAATTAACTTCTATGTCATCTATCTACAAATATTTTAAAATAGATTTATCTAAATACATGAAAGTCAAATCTTATAAATATATCACAGAAGTCGTGTAATGGTCGATTTTGATTTAAAAAAAACTTCACTTGCATATTAAAAAAGTATCTATTTTCTATAAATTTTACTACAAGTTTGAATACATGATATCATATTGTTTAAAAATTAGAATAAAAATAAAAATCTAAAAATATTTTTTCTTTTCATTTGAAAACATAAAACTCATTGTTTAGTTTTTATTTTGCATTTATATTTTAAGACTCACAAATTGAATTAAAAAAATCAAAACAAATTTTTATTTTTCAAACAATAAACTAAAAATCAAAAATAAGGATTAAAATTTAATTTATTATTTTAAACTTATAACACTTATGGTCTCTGGTTTTATCAAGTATTCCTTTCTGTTTTCACCACATACTTGATTTTTGATATTCGTATGGCCTAATAAATACAAAAGTCATTTAAAAATATTTAATAAACACTAAACACCTTTAAACTTTAAATTTTTGACTATATTCTACTTTATCCCAATATTTTCTATTTGACTTCAAAATCAGTTGAATTGAAATATTAGTTGATTATTCTAAGCGTTAGACAATAATTCATTCTATATAACAGATCCAGGGTTCAAAAGATTATTGGTTTGTATTTTATTGAAGTTAGATAAAAGCGTGTTTTAATTTACCCAATTCTCCTTTACGCTGAAGGTGAAAAAAGGATCATTTGAATATTTTTTTTTTTTTTTATACCAAAAAATATTTTCATTTCTCATCCTTGAACATGGCTAAAATATTTTTAAATATTAAATGGAATTACAAAAGTAAAAGCCCTATACATATGAATATAAGATCCTTATAAATATTTCTTACTTGCTTCTATAACTTGTGAAGCAGAACCCAGCAGAATGATTATCTGAAGTTAAAGATATCTTGTTTATTATAGCAACAAGAAAATAAATGAAATGTAATAAGCAATAATGCAGAAGTGAAAATTGTTTTAAATCTGAAATATTAACACAATTAGAAAATATTATCTTATGTAGTTCATCAATAAGTCGTCCCAACTCTTACAACTTATTTCTATCTAACATAAAAAAAACCCTCAAACTTTTGTTTATCGTAAATAAACTAAAAACTACAAACTGCATCAGCGAAAAAAAAACTGAAAAAAAGTATGAGTAACTAAGAGCTTGTAAAGCAACAAACTTGCAAAAATTATATCTTAAAACAACTATTTTGTATTATAAAAACCTTTGGCATAAAGGGAAAATGAAAATCAACAGATACAACAACAAAAAATTTCACTGGAGGCCATAAAAGAAGCACAAATTTATGAGTAAAATGTGAGGAAATGTTTGCAAGCTACAGCAGCCTTGCTAGAAGTTTTGTCGAATATTGAGTTATGTGCGTTATTTAGTATTTACTAGAGCAATATAAAGGTAATAACCACCAATGTTATTACAAGCGACACAAATAACAAGAAAAGAAGAAAAAAGAAAATGTCGGCCGTCAAATCAACTTCCAATTGGTGGGAAATGCGCTGCAAGTGAACATAAACTAAGCTCAGTTGATGGACAGTGCGGAAAAAAAGTTGGGGTACAATAGAATAGGAAATTGCTTTATGCTTATATCAACCTAGAAAACATTTCAAAGATAAATTAAGCCTCAGCATCAATTGTATCAATAAGAAATACAAGTATATTCTACTTCTGTGTTCTCAAATTGTTATTTAAAACTAATATATATCCGAATACGATAATGATAAATATTTCAGTTGAATTTCATTCCATTTAGTTTTGTATCGTGGATTAAGACACAGAGAAAAAAGATGGTAACCGTAATCTAGGAAGTACATACAATGATTGAGTTATATGATTGCAGTAAAAATTTGTATGGTTCTAAATAATAAATATTATCATTATAATAAATTAAATAAACCATCTTTATCATATAATGATCCGATTTTTTTATAACGTATTTCAAGATTTTATCATGTTATGATTTGATATTATCATATTATTATTTGTTTTATTATATTATCTTAAAAAAGTGACTACAATCAATCAGTAGTTGTGGAAAATAAAATATGGTTAAAAAATAAACAAACTATGTTTTTTAAACTATAATATGTCTACGTGTAAGAAGTTATGTTATTATGCTTATTTTTCACATTTTATAGTTACAGAAATAATATTTTTGCATGATTATCATACTTTGCTTTTGATTCAACGATATTAAAATATTTAACTAGTGTATTCATTATATAATAAAAAAAACTTATCATGGACACAATATTACTGTTGTAACTATAATTTGATTCATATTTTTGATATACAATTTGATTCATAATTTTGCTGTCGTAAGTATGATGCAACCTTGCTTTTGCTATGCGTACATACTCTCTTTCATGGGAGATATAAAAAATCTAGCATCATGTTTTAACTTTAGAAAAATCATTTATTTCCCGAAATTTTCGATTATTTTTTTACACGACTGTTCTGCTAGAGAACTGACGCAAGCAAAGTTGTGTTTATAGTTTATGTTTTTAGGAGGTTAAGGTTTGAGTTTAATTTTTTTTTTTTTATTATTTACAATTTCGAGTTTGAAAGGTTTCTGTTCGGGTCATGAATTTACCATTTTACAATCTTATAAACATTTTCCTTATTTCTTCCTTTTCTTTCCTTTTATACTTAGGGAAAACACCAACAATATCTCATCATCCTTAGCGCATAATTTTTTAACCAAGAAATAATAAAGCTTAAACTTTTTAGTATTGTCATTAAAAATTTTTTTCTTTATGTTAGGAACTTTTATAGGTATGAGTAGATATGAGAGTGTTAAAGTGTGTGTGTGAAAGTAGGTTTTCTATATGACGCTTAAGATGATGTTTTTGGTGGAGTTTGTAGAGGAAAAAGTGCTTCGGGTACACCATTTCGGTGCATAATATATTCAATGAGAATTTTTTTCACAATTAAGGTTAAAAATATTTATCTGAACAAATAAATAAAAAGATTAATACATCTTTGCTAATAATTTGATTTTTCTGGATTTTATTTTCAAAATTTATACCTATGAAAACATCCTCCATCGAAAAAGAATTTAGCTTGCGTAATATATTCAGTTTTCTGAAATTATTCGTAAAACAAAAGACGCAAAAGAGTTCTTCGTAAAATTCTTACGGATTCTGACAATCAAGTACTTAATCATGAACTCTCTGGGGAAATGGTGTAAAATGTAACTGTATAAGTGCAAGTTTTGTTCCTGTATATGTTTTCAAATTTTTAATACTTTGCGGCATCTTATAACCGTTAGCTTGTTTCTAAAATGATTTTGTTGCTGTTTTTTTTCGCTCGTGCATTTGTTGTTTTATTTAATGTTAATGTTACTGCTGCTGTTGTTGTTTTTTTTTTATTATTTTTATTTAACATTTTAATGTATTTCGATATAGTAAAAGATGGCTGTAACTACATGCAGTTATTTTCCAGTTTTTATTCTATTTTTTACAATTTTGTTTTGGTTACAAAATGTCTATAAATTTCGATATTTTTTTAAGACTTTTTTTATAGAAGTTTTTTTATTTACTTTAAAGTTCAAATTACGGAAATTAAAAATGTAACGCGTTTTACAACTTTTTTAGTTGCGCTGAGAAGACGCTGTTGGCAAAGAGTGCAAATGGAGTTGGTGAAAAAGAGGAGATTTTCCAGAACAAGTTTGTACATTAGAGCGGCTCGAGAAAAAATATTAACAAATTCAAACACCCCTGAAAAAAATTATATCATTGCCTGCAAAAGATCCTTCTTTTGATACCAGAAGATGTAGATTTTGTACAGAAGTACAGAACAGACAAAAGCAAGTAGTTGTTGTATTACACAGCTCAATACAAAAAAGTATCGTAAAAAATATATTACAGATATTGTAGATATAGTCATTCCAATCACTAGGAAAGCTTCCCTGGTAAGCTTTTAGGTTATATAATTTTATAGGTAGAAGATAGAGCAAATTATTCACTCATGTTTTATAGACAAGAAATGGTGCTTTGAAAGTGTGGTATAATTTAAGTCTCTAACATGCCACACATAGCTCTCAGAATTCTTTAAAGTTTTAAAAATTCAGAATTACTCAATTAACCCTTCTAAAGCCATGGAAAAATGGAAGAATAAAGTGTAAAGAGTGGATGTAGAGAGAAAATTTGTATTTGAATTAAGCGAAATTATTCACGATGAATTTTTTTCCAATTTTTTATTGACTTTTTTATTTAAATTTGGATTATTATTTTTTTTTTTCAACCTTTTGGTGTCTACGCATTTTCTTTCAGTACGATTTTAAAAATTTTACCATTTCTGAGATCTACTGTCACGTGGTAGTTATATCAAATACAAAATTTCCCCCTACAACCACTCCTTACATCTAATTTTTCCACGACTTTATGAGGGTTAATTGAGAAGTTTTGGATTTGTACAACTTTAAAGGATTCCGGGGGCTATGTGTGACAAGTTTGAGACTTAACTTATAGTAGATTTTTGTAGCACTATTTATTGCCTATAAAACATAAGTAGAGCAAATTGTCTACCTATTATCTAGAAATTTATATAACCCAAAAACTAAAAGGAGAAGGATATTATTTTTTTCGTTGTCAATGGTTTAAAATTGTAACATGATGGAAAAATTTCATTAAACTTTCTGCACTATATCAAACCTAGAGAATAAGAATTTTGCAGAATTATTCACGACGTGAATTTTTTTTCGTTGACCTATGTTACCGGTCCCCTGTGGAAATGTTGATGCTAGACAAAGCAAGACTTTTTCTTAAAGAGTCATACCATAAAGACGACCGCATACCGAAGAATTTAACCATGAATTACTATAGACACATAGAAAGTGTATGTTCCTAACACGACACAAGATATATTTCTTTCTCATTGAGATTGATCTCAATAGTATACGCAACGAAGGAAGCACTCTCTAGGATTCCATGCAATACTGCATTCACTCGTTACTTAATTATCTCTAATCTAAAAAATTTTACTAAAAATCCTGTTCTAAAAAACTTAATGATCTATTTTTTTTTCTTTTTTGCATAATAAACAATTGGATCATTAAGACATTAAGAGGTATTTACAGATATTAAAATATACTGCAAGCGATCTTCTCACAGTAGTCTTAAGTACCTTATGCTTTTCCGAACTCAACAACCGGCATTAAATTTCAGCAAACTTCGTTGTCTATAAACCAGTTCCGTTTCGCTGCTTTATCATAAATATCAATACACTTCTCAATGTTTAGCATGTGCATGTAAGCATGTAAGCTTACATGTTTAAGTGTATGAGTGTAAAATGTCATAAAAGCCACAGTTATAGCGCATCAACTTATTGCGGTGCTGAGTATTCTGCTTTTTAATATCATGGGCGTTTTAACTTCTTTTCATTTTTATTTATTTTATGCTGCTCAACAATTTTATATTAAATCGTAAAGTTTAGAAACTTTGTAATGGCAGCAGCAGTTATCTTAAAAATTCAAGAAATCCTAAAAAGAAAAATGCTTGTTTTTCTTACTACTGAATCATAACTAGAATAGGCAGAGTTATAAAAAATATAACAATAACAACAATCTTTATAATCCTACCATGTAATTTTAGCCATTCAATCATTCATTCGTTCTTCATTCACTAAAGTAATTCATCTCTATACTTAAACAACGATGGTCATAATCAGCACTTTTTAATGGGACTTACATGAGCAGTTGAAGGTGTATAAATACGTATTTGGGTGAACTTTTCTTTAAAGCCATTACTTTGTTGTAGATTTCTTATTATTACTTTGGTTAATGTTTATTTTATATTTGTACATATTTTGTTGTATTATTTATTTATTTTTTTTTTTATTTTGCTTATAAATTTCGGAAAAGAAAACAGTAACTGCATTGCTGCTGCCATTGTTGTTATTGTGGTTTAAGTGCTCGTTTTTGGTTGGCTGACTATAGCTAGAATAATATCGTTGTTTCTTTGTTAAAGTCATAAACTTAAAAAAGTAATAACAAAAAATTATTTGCTTGCTACGCAAAATATTTCGAAATTCGATTAATAGAAAAATGCTAAATATAAAAAGAAAGTTATTGTTTCCGTACTTATTTTATTTAAGGAAATGTTGCACACTTTGGTCAAAACCACCCACCACCTTTAGTCTAAAGAGAGTTTGCTGTTTGTACTTAAAAAATTAATGGCTAATCAAGTTCATCATAATTTTTCTTTTTCATTTTTGGGTTCTTCGTTCCTTTTTTTTTTTTTTTTTTTCTTTGCAAGCTTTATTTCTTTTGGGTCATAAAGACATGACACTAGTGTCATTAAAAAATATATAATACAAATGAAGAAATTCACATTTTAAGACGATGCCCTACGTTGTGTCTTATAGACAGAAAGGAGTTTAAAAAACATGTAAGTGAAACTTATAAAAAGTAATTCTTTTTCTTTGTATAATAATTCCAAAATATACAGGGTCTTTAGAAACACATATGAGTCATTATCAAAAATTTTTTACCTAGCTGAAACTGACTTTAATCTTTAGTAAGTTTTGTGGTAAGTAAGTTTTGTAGTAATACTACTTTAAACAAGCGGGTTACAGATCTGAAATCACAAGAGTTTAGCAAAATTCTATAACCATAGGTTTCATTTTATAATCACGATCGTTGTTCAAAGTTCAAATACTTAGAAAAAAGGCTAAAAATTTATTAAATTTATCCCATTCTTCAACACTTTTTGTTAGCGGGCTTATACTATTTGATCTCAGTCGATCTTAAATAAACTTATCAGACTTTGTGAATAGATTCTACACCCTCTTTATTGTTGCGCAGACTTTCAACAGTTAAATACGGAGTAGTCAAATTTTGATAACAAAATTTTTTCATTTATTAAATTTTTTTCTTTTTGGGCGGGGTCTGAGCGCCTCTCAATGGAATGCAAACCTTGAAACAGGGATTGACACTTATTGTTATTATGCGTATTTTGCGCTATAACTCGTTGATGTGCCGCCAACAAACAGTCTCAAATTTTGGAATTCAAGAGCGAAAATTTAAAAAAAAATCAGCTTTTATCCAGGGACATTCATAGCTTCTAATGAAATAGTATGGATTACTGCGTGAACTTAGTTTCTTGTTATTTTAAACAATAAATTCGAAGGAGCATTAAAATAAATTTAATAAAAAAAAATTATGAACCTTCTGAAAATTACGCAAAAATTATACGTTTTGCTTTTGTATTTTTATATAGCAAATTGAAATTTGTACCAATCTTGCATGTATGGATATAAAAACGGCGATAAATATAATTGATCCGGGTCATAAATTTAAGTCAAATGCCGTTGATAGTGATTACGGGACACTTTTGTCAAAAACAAATTTTATTAAGGCACATCATACAGATGGCACTAAACTGATCATAACTGGCATAAATAAAGAAAGATACAAATTTTATAGACTAAAATACATTAACTTGGTTTAAAACAAAAAATCACTATATTAAATAGCATTTCTTTGGATTAAACTCTAATACTCGTATAATATATGGAAAAATAACTTAGATCTTTAGAAATTTTAAAAATCATAATTTTATTAAAAAAGAAAATTGTTTTTAAATTTTGCTAGCAAATCTTAAAATATGCCATGCTAATAATATTAAACATAGAAGATATAATAAATTTAAATTATAATACGCGTAATTTTTACCAGAATTAAACATAATCTTTTATTTTGTAAAATTTTATATATGATCAACGTTGTAACTTTCGCGCCCCTTGCACAAAATGATTAACGCGAACTAAAAAACATAATCTTTTAGTTTGTAAAAATTTTTATATGATAAGCTTAAAGCCGCTGTAACTTTCGCGCCCCTGCTCGAAATGATTAACGCGAACTGAAAAATCTTTTTTTTTTTGATAATGGCCCATATATTTAACTTTTATCCCTTGAAATCAGTTAAACTCTTTATTGCCTAACTATAGCTATATCAGAAGAACCCGCATTGTCAAAAGTAGGAAAAAATCCCAACATGTAGGTTAATTAAAAATTTAGGTACTTTTCTTCTTTAAATAAATATTTTTCTTTAAATAAATACGTAATTCATATCAAAAAAGAGATAAAGAGAAGTTGCAAAATTATTAATTTAAAATCTTTATTGTTCTTTTGTGATTCTATGGAAATCAAAAACACCGAAAACTAGCTTAAAAGCAATTATTTAATTTTGAACCAACACGCAGAGAAAAAATATAGTTATAGTGATAATTATCTAAAAGCAACATATTATGATTGGAACATATAATCACAACGAACAATATAAATGATAATAAGTAATAATTATTATGATTCCATTTTGTCATCTTTATGGTTTGTTTTTCCGTGTTATGATTCTAGTTTTACATATAATATAATTGAAAACTTTTTATATTAATATTCAATCTTATTATATCACATTGTCATATTATTATTCCATTTTATCATATTATTGTCCCATATAATCATATAGTTATCAAATCTTATCATATTATTATTACATCTTATCATGTATATAAAATAAAAAGTGTTAAGAATTATTTTTATACATTTTTTATTGAAAATAATAGAGAAAAAAGCAAACAAACATTTACTTATTATTTGTTCATTAATTATATTCATTTTTACCACCATATGTGGTTCAAATCCAAGATATATTGCTTGAATCACACCGAGTATAACCAAACCTTGTCTATTTATTTTGTATTCATATCTAAACTAAATGAGAATTACAACGAAGTTGAAAAACAAACATTAAAAACAAAATATATTTAAAAACAAACTAGTTATAAATTTGTCCACTTAGTTTATGAAAAGGATAAGTATTATATGTATTTGAACCATTTCATTATCATGGAAATAATAATATTACTATGGTTTGAAAATAAAATATGGTTTAAGAACAAGGAAAAAGGCTGCAAATATTTAATGGTTTCAGAAGTAATGATATTTTTCATATTAATCAAATTTTGTTTCTGGTAAAAATATTTGAAAACATATAATTCTTGCAGTAAACCATATTAAAATTTTTATTGAGTGTTAACATTAAATTTATATTTAAAGAAAAGATTGAGAACATAATAATGTTGTAGTGACAATGCTGTAACCATATTTTTTCTCTGCGTAAAGAAATTAAAGAAAATAAAGTATTTTAATCATAAGCAATTTTAAGTTATTAGAAAAATATTGTTTACACACTAATAATATAGACCAGTGTTGCCAGTTTAGCTTTTTAAAGCTAAATCTAGCCTTTTTATTTTGTTTTAGTCTCAAAATTTTCGTTTCAGCCTTTAGCTTTTCTTATCCTTTTTTGATTCTTAATATTGATAAATAAGGCTAAAATTTTGGTACCTCAACAAAAATGAAAATAATTTATCTTTTGCTTTTACTATTTTATTTCTACAGAATCTAAGAATTTTTTAAAGAATTTTTCTGTATTAATTCACACAAAAAATTTTATATTATTTATACTTAACTAAAATTTTTGCTGCGCCCCTTCAATCTATAAATCAAATATAAAAACTAATTTTTTGGACTCAATTAATTACTATAGGTAATTATCTTTTAA
The DNA here is from genome assembly GCA_932274085.1 of Protocalliphora azurea. Lineage (NCBI taxonomy): Eukaryota > Metazoa > Arthropoda > Insecta > Diptera > Calliphoridae > Protocalliphora > Protocalliphora azurea. Next base: position 122,877,240 of record OW026523.1, on the reverse strand, counting down.
TAAACTTTATTCACCACAGAAAATATTTACGAATATAATTTAAAAAAAAATTCTTATAAAATCGAAAAATCACCCGAAAATTTGGAAATGATGAATCGAAAAGGAATTATGATTCAAAAATGGCGAAAAATCACATCAAATCCTTGGATAATTTTTATATATGAAATGTACATAACGCAAGTTTGTATTAGATTTTTTTTACTGTACCATTTTGCAGCCGTTCTATATTTAATTATAAATTTCTTATTATTAAATAAATAAATAATAATTAAATAAATAAATAACTAAGGTTTTAAATAAGAAATATATCAACTTTTTTGTAGTCTCATTTTTTAGGACATTCGACCTTTTTTAAAGTTCAATTTAGCCTCTTTTATCCCACCTTCTGGCAACACTAATAGAATCATATCCATTTAATGGTAAGAACAAAATAAAGTATTTTTAACTGCTTAGTTAAAAAAAGAAACAAAAAATCTGAAGATTAAGTTAAGAATAAAATAGAAGAAGTTAAGAAAAGAGTCAAAAACAATGAAGATGGCAGTATATTAAAATAATTTAGTTCCAATATAATCTATAGTATCAAATTTAAGTAATTCTTTCAATAATTTTACTGATTAAAATATGTAAGGATTTTAAGCAGGGGACTTTTTTATATGCGTAGGAAAAAATCGAGGTTCTTTTATAAACCATTTTTTTAAAAACTCTCCAAGTTCTTGTTTAATATCTACTGGCAACACTGATATAGACTTGCACGTTTCCAAACAAGCAAAATTGGTAAATATATTATTGATATTTAACTTAATTTTTTGGTTGTTTGACTCGTAATGAAAATGCACGAAAAAGGTTCATAATAATTTTATTAAATAAATAGCAATCCTGATTCGGCTATATGTTAAAAAATGTAAAATTTTGTATAAAAAATGTATCTAATGCACTGATTTTATTTATTTTAAATACCAATCTGGCTGGAAAAATCATTAATATTTTGCATTAATTTCATTAAATTCAGTTTTTTTTTTTTTTTTTTTTTTTTTGACGAGAGAAGGTTTTCTTCAAACAGACAAATATAAACTCTCAAGAAAATTCTCTGTTTGAGAATTTGACGACTATAGTGCAAAGAACTATAGTCGTCAAGCAAGGTTTATAGCTTATTTTTTGGAAGGTTAAGGTTTGAGTTTCATTTTTTGCTTACTTTTATTTGCAATTTCGAATTTGAAAGGTTTTTATTCGAGTCATAAATTTAACATTTTAAAATCGTATAAACATGTTATTTTTATTTTCTTTTTTCTTTTCTTTCCCATTCTTCTCATCCATCTTACCTAAAACATATAGCCTAATCAGGAGTGCTATTTATTTCCTTCATAAAGTTATCAAGTTATTGACATTAGATAAGTCGAATTTCACAGAACGTTAGAGTAGTTAATTTTGAAACGGCATACATTAAATCTGAAATCGGAATCATCATATTTTATGTTTGCTATAAAAACAATTTGGTTATGGAAACGAATATTTAATTACTACAACCATAATATGAAGACCGCAGTAATATAAATTATTGAAATATCACATTCATAAGCTTCTTAGTATTATACTACTCGTGAATTAGAAATATTAAGCTGAAGATAATATTTCTAATTCAAGAATTCATTCACTTGATATAAATTTAAATAAAAAGTTTATTGTTTATTATATTTCATAGAAGAAGCTTTCAGTTCGTTAACTTTTCAAAACAGAACTTTTATTTTTATCATCGGTTGTGTGGAGAATTTCGGGCTCTTAGCAGAAAGAGATTTACAAAAGAGATCCCTTTTTAAAGTAATGAGCTTCATTCAAACAGAATCTTTAGATTTGTCATCGTTATTTTTAGTTTAGAAACTTACACTGTTTTACAAAATAGAAAAAATTATGTACTTTTAAAGGGTCCTAGTGTTATTTGTAGAGCATGATGAGCATATTAGTCTTCAATTTTCAGATATTTCAATACTTCCTCAAAAGCTGATGTTATCGAAAGAATGCGTTTATTTTAAGATTGCACGAACCCAAAAAATTCCTAAAATTATTTCTAATATTTCTTTTATTTCTAATAAGATCTTAAATTTGAAAAAAGGTTGGAAAGATGAATATTCAGTCTTTCAAAATATGTATACATATTATTACATTACTTTATGTTTTTAAGAGTTATTATCAAATGTTTCCGAAAATTTAAATAAATAAATAAAATTTAAAGTTAAAATTTTTTAAATACTTGTTGATAATACATAAATAAAAGAATGATCAAGTGCTTCCAAAATAGAACACTTTCACTACTATAAAAGTAGAACTATGTGCACATTTGGAAGTTATTAATAATTACTTAAAAAAATGTAAATAAGGGTATTTCTAATAGGAATAAATGTTAATAATTTCCAAGAAAATTAAAATTTCACATGTTTTAAAGTATTTTTAATATGTTATATTAAGTCTAAAACAAAATTTTTATTAACAAATTTTATAAACATTGTTTAAGAGAAGTACTTCAAAAGCAATGGACAAGAAGCATAAAAGAAGAACATCCTACCAATGATGACCATAGGTTAAAAACAAACTTTTGCAGCACTTTTTCAGCATTGAGTACTACCTTTATGACAACACCATGATAAAATCATGACTTTTTCAGCTTTTTTTTCAGCCGTTTTTTCGCTGGGATTTTTTGAAAGCAAAATATATACCCTTTCAAAAAGTATATTTTCACTGTCACACGGTGTTATTAACGTATTAAATATTAGTTTAAATTTTCCAATAATTGATTTCTAAATTTTAAGAATATATTTTACATTTTTAACTGCATTAATGTGAATAAGTATAGAAATATACAAAAGATATACATTTGTTAAATTCTCTTAACAAATAGCGACTTGTACCCAGTCGTCTAATATTCTCCTTTTAAATGCATTAATATCTTCAATTTTAATTCCCTCTTATTTCTTTTGATTTGATGAAATGTCTTGATATAACGAGAACAAGCAGCACCAGAATATATTGTATTTTAAATTTATATTAATGCTTATACTTTTCTAAATTTATGTTCACATAGTTGTAAATTGTAAAATAAACTGTGTGTGTATGTTTTATAACAACCCCCTCCTACCAAACGCATTCTTGCCTAAATCTAATACAAAACAACATTCCTGCAAGCATTTTAACTTATGTATCTAAAACACTTACATACACACACATAGTAAATGTATGGTGATCGATTATTCGACTTTTTGCAGAAACCGGTTTCCGAACAGAAATTCTGAAAAAAAAACGGTTAGCTGGTTTTTTAGAATTAAATATTCCCATCAAAAGAATGTATTTCTTAAAAAAATTCAACAATTCTTATAATATTCAAGTTAGAATTTTGTTAAATTCAATTATTTTAAGAAACAAATTTTAATTAAGTTAAGAAAATAATCAGCAAAAAATGAGACTAAATTTTATATACGCAAAATATACAGAAACTATTGCTTAATATGGATAAAGCATGTCACAATTTTTTCGAAATCAAGTGGATTAAAAAACCTTAAATATTAAAAATATGTGTAAGATGTTACAAGAGAAAAAAACTGATTCCCTTGATATCCGCATTTTATTCAAAGTAAAGCCTGTCCACGAAAAAATTGTCCTTTGCAAATTTTTGTCATAAAATGAAACCCTGAATTTAAATCTCAATTAAAAATTTATTTTATTAAATTGCAATATATTTACATTAAAGATAAAATAAAAATTATGTTATTGTGATTTGCCTTCATAAAATCTTCGAACCATTTTCTAAACTACCCAAATTAGCTTTTGTTCAGTACTTTTATCAACATTAGAGTAGACTCTTCGCCGCTTATTCTGGAAATCTTGGCAGCTTTGTTCTATATATTTATTGTTTATTAATGATATTTTCATCAGCGCCCCATGTCTCTCAATTTGGCGTATCTTCGGAAAATTTGAAGGATTTATTTCTTTATAAAAACATTTATAATATTCGTATTTTACATTTCAATTGTGTCTTTTTCATAGTGGTTGATGACTACATTTCGCTAAAATAGCACAAAACCATTGTGTTGTTGAATAAAAGTTTTTACAGACCTCTCTATATACTTTTCGATATGAATTTTCATATCTATCAATTACTCCTTTTACAACTATCTCTTTGTGTCTCAAATAGTATAACTACTAGTAAAGAGCTAACCTTCCCAAAAAAATGTATAATTTTTGAGAAATTTAAAAAATTTTTTTGCATAATTTACACAGGCCCTTCCTTTGTATCGACACATAACCCACATAACTGAATTTATTGAAACCTTTACATCCCAAGATACTTTGCAATACCATGAGTTTGGATTTCCAAGTATTTTGCACAAAATTGTTTCTCGATTTTTCTCTGGTACCGATAAAATTTTACATTTACTAATCTCTTAAAGTTAAAAACTAAAAGTGCTTTAACACTAACAAATATTGCTACAAAATGACACTTGTTTTGTACTGATTTGGTTTATGGTTGTCAAGTAATATTAGTTTTAAAAAGTGTAAATTTTTTCATGCACGGGCCGGAACTATTAATTTAGTATTTGTGAATACAAACGTAATTTGTTAGTAATTTTTGGTGTTTTGCTTTTTTTTTGTAATGCTTCAAACATGATTGTAAATTGTATTTACGTATGTACATTTTAATATACTTTTAGTTTTTCAGTATTTTATAAGGAATCGAAAACTATTTGAATTGTAAAGTTAGAAAAATTCATATACATAATATAAAACACATGAATATTTAGAGTTTTCCTTTTCCCGGTCTTTTACTGCTCCCGGGAAATCGGGATTGAGTTTTAAATTTCCCTATATTTCGGGAATTCCCGCCAAAAACAAATAATTACAAATCTACAACTATTTATAGAAAAAATTCAGTTAAATGGGGGATAAAAAAATACTAAAATAAACTAATAAATTATAAAGCTGTAAAATTACTTAGTTCTTTTTAAAATATTTACATTTTGAAAATCAAATAAAACATTTTATTATATAACGACTCACCTGAATGTCAAATTATTACTTTGGTTTTCATATTTTCCTATGAGTAAAACTTCCCTAAATCCCACGATATTTTTACGGAAGTAAGTTTTATTGTTAAGAGAGCCCCAAAAAAAAAATCAAATTTCATAATGCATATTCCTTCAAGGTTTATAGCCCATTTCTTTGAATAATGGTTTTTCTCAAACAAAAATATAATTAAATTTCTTTTATTTTTATGTTAGATTATTAATCCATAGATAAGGAAAACCTGAGCATAAAAATTAATTACTTTGGATCCCATTCAGCTCTTGGATAGTTGGAGCTTTTAAATTGCTAAGTTTTATAAGTGAACATTTTGTAGTTAACCTGATAAAAAATCCTTATACTGTTAAACCTTTGGATACTATTAGAAACGCGCTTTAAAAATGTAAATTGTTGTTTTAGGATTGCAGACTTTTTAAAGAGATTCCTCTAACAATTTTCACATACAATTTGCTTATTTAAAAATAATTTAATAAATACTTATCAAATATCGAATTTTACTAATTATTAGTACTTTTGCAAGATATTATTTTTGACCACAATGACGAAATATGCAGAATCTTTTTATCCTTTTTTTAAATATTCCCATAAATAAAATTATCTTATTTTCCAGCTATTATACAAAAATGCGTGAAAGATTCATACAGAAACTTTTCACAGAACCTAAAATTTTATTGAAAAATTTTATAAAATTTTTAAAATTAAAATTGTTTTATTGATATATTTACATTTTAAAAATTTTTTAACAAATTGGAGATTTTAAGTTGCTTTTTTTGGCAAATTAGTTCATATAGTGCTGTAGTAGGCTTATCATTTTCCAAAGCCCGTTGTATGCATATGTTTGTCGATATTATACAATCGTCCCCTTTAATTTTGTTTTTTTTTTCGTGACCACTATCGTATAAATCCTCCGATTCTGTATCTGAGCAAGTGGAATTGCTCCTCATTACTTTACATTTGAAATTCTTCTGGAATCCAATTGTTTATGTGAACATTCGTGAAAAGATGTTCCGTACCAATTTGAACTACAAATGTACCAATAGCTGAAAGATCTACGTCTACTTGCTTTATAATGCGGTAAACCGGAGACTTATACAACTTGTAATTCACGAAGATTGCATTTATGGAATCTTCACTTTTAATTTTTTTTTTCAGAAATCGTTGTCTTCAAAATATGTTGAACTTTTTCCATATTAAGAGATGTATTTACACAACAAATGACTTGAATAAACTGATAAAATTGAAGATCAAAATCATCCAAAAAGTTAATATACCAAAAGGACGACGATTTCACTTTTTTAGTTATAGACATTGTAGTCAAATTTAAAAAATGGATAACCGATAACCGGGCCGTCCCGATAATGGATAGTCGCTAATATAGAGTATTTAGATATTTCATTAAAAATATTTAAACTCGAAATAAAATAAAATAAAATAAAATAAAATAAAATAAAAACGAACCCAAAAACACATTATCTATTAAAATAACCATGTATGAATTAGAAAGTATTAACATTTTGCATATACGAGAAATACTAGGAATTCCCGCATTATTTCCCGAGATTGCGGGACTGAAAATTGTGCGGAATTTCCGTTCTAATATACATAACATAAATTTTTTTCGAGCTTTTTCAAGCACATATTTTCATTTTTTTCGTACATATTTTAATATAACAAGAAATTATTCTTTATAAACATTAGTCTCTTAACATATTACTCCTAAATTTCCATTTAAATATTAATATTTGGTACATATTTTTTTTTTTTTTTTTTTTAATAAAATGTTATTTTTACCATTCGAAAAATTAACTTTTTGAAAAAACCAACATTACTTAAAGTGAAAAAGTCGGTTTCTAAACCGGTTGGAAAACCGTGTCGATCACCCTAAGTAGAAGGTATGTATGTATATAGAACGCTTACTAACCCTGTAAAATGAAAATTTATTGTTGCAGTTTTTAAGTATTTTGATTTTATTTTTACGTCATGACATAAACTGTTTAGATGAGTTTTTGTTCGCATTTATTATTATACATTCATCCAACCGTCTCCACAAGTACTCATTTCTACAACCATACATACAAAAATATTTAATGTAAGTACAACAACATATTCCTTTCTTTCATTCTTTATTTATTTCTTTTATTTTTACTTTTTTATATTTTTAATCGAAAAATTTTTACTTGAAATGTTTTTAGGTAAAGTAGTAAAAACTTTTTACTACACAATTTACTACGGCCCTGCTGCAACAATAACAGCAACAAATAAACAAACAAACCAACAACAACAAAAAACATAAGAAAGTGGTATTAATTTTGCATGTAGTCTTATGAGTTCTATATATAATATTATGGCTAAAGGTAGTTGTTATTATTGGTGGTATAGCCAAACGGTCGGCCTATTTCTTTTTTTTCTTAAGGTAATGGGGTCGTTGTAATCTAGTTTAAAAATGTTTTCTTTCTTTCAGTTTTTTTTAATTTCCTTTGAACCAATATGATTTACTATTTAACATTAAAATGCAATAAATGTATAATAAAACATTTGGACAATTTATAGTTTATGATTTTGTGAAAATTCATCCCCCCTGCCCTGCTACTGTGGATGCTGTTACTGCTGTACGCTAGAGATTGTGAAAATAAAATATTGCAATAAACCTTTTGCACAAGAGAGATAAAAATATTCGTTTTATAGTTTCTACGTGAATTTAAATGTTATTGGCAAAACGAAATTTTGAATTAGAAATAATTTTTACAAACATATGCGCCGAAATGACAACATCTTGGGGGTTGGCTGAACTTTTTTTTTATTTTTGTAAAGAAAATCAGTTCAGTTTAAGTGGCTGGAATTAAATAATAGAAACACAAATGTAATAGAGTTATATTTGATAAATAACATTTTTATATATTTGAACTTAATTAAAAGAAATAAAAATTTTAAGATTACTAAAAAAAATAATTGGATTTTCATTATATCTTGTTGGGGAAAAATGACTACATTTCTTATTGATTCAAATTGTAAGGGGAATGTTGTATTTAAAAATAAACTGATTTCGGTTTATATATTTCACATAAAATAATTTCTGGTATCACAAAAGTATAATAAATTCTGAAAAATTAAAATTAAGAAAATAATAAAAAAAAATATGTAAAAAAGATATAGTCTGTCAAGCCCGATCATACAATACCCTACACGATAGTGTATGTGCATCAGAATTTTTTGAAGAGATCTTAAATGGGACCTGTGTCCAATTGTTGTGCACCGATACTTGTATTAAATTTAATGCATATTTCTATTAAATATATCTATGCATTACAATGTGTTGATATTAATATTTATATTAGATTTATATAGTTATGAGTGATTCCCGGAAAAGAGAATTATATGGGACCTATGGTCAATTAAGGGCTGATCCTCACAAAATTTACAATTGAGGTTTGTACTTATATAAAACTTATACTTGTCAAATATTAACTTCATACTAACATTTCTGTAGAATTTATTTAAAGTGATTTCCGGTATAAAGGTTTATATGGGAGCTATGATCATACAAACATCAGAACAAACGCATAATATCATAATTACCTATACAGAGTCCTAAAGTGATTTTTTTAAGTAATTCTGTAACTTTAGAACTACTAGACGTATTTGAATGAAATTTCCAATGGCAAATTCTGAGGTATATTCCAATTGATTTGGGTGAGCACAGGTTCTTAGCGGATCTGAGGGACAGGGGGTTTACCTCCAAATTTAGTCACCTCGAGTATGAGCATTTTTGCTATTTAAAGATTTTTGATAAATTTCTCTTTTATGAATGAATTTTATATTTATAAAAAGTATTTGATAAATATTTGAGAAAAAAAATGTTCGAGCAATTTTTTACTTTAGTTTGTCACTCCGTTTGTAAAATATCAAAATATACATCTAAAACCCCATGAAGAATACATATATATTCTGAGTCGTTGCGAACTTCTAAGAAGATGTAGTTATGACTGTTCGTATGTCTGTTGAAGCATGATATGCTTTAGGGCGGACCACCAAGGGAGATACTCATTCTAGATAAGGTTTCTTTGGTATTTAAAGTAGACAAAATCGGTTCATAAAAAAATGTGTGGGCAAAAAAATTGAAAAACGTCATAAAAAGAACGACTTGTTAATAATCACAAATATAATCTGCAAAAAAAAGATCCCTTAATTCGAAAAAAGCAGTCGGTGTAAACCTGAGCAACTATAAAGTACTGAAGTCATAAAAATGAAACAAGAGCATGTAAGACAACAAAATTTCGAAAACATTTTTCAAGGATAAATATAAACCTGAAACAAAAAATGGGCGTAATCTGAACACTTTGAAGGCCACCTCCCGTATAAGGTAAAATTTTTAATTAACATAAATTTTGTATGGCAAAATTTCAATAAATTTTCTATTTATAAAAAAAAAATATAAATTTTATAGTTATAGCAAATGCTTGATAAATGCTATTTCCACAAAATGCTTAGAGTTTACTACTAAATTCATTGTTATGGAAAATTTCCGATATTTTTTTATAAAAAATTCTAATAATTTTTTCTTTGTTATACAAAAATTTTTTATGCTTTTTTAAATTTTTTTAAATTTTTTCTTTCTAAAAAAATCTTTAACGAAAATTTATAATAAATTCTCGTTAAATATTCTTTTAATTTTTAAGGAATATTTCTAACAAATTTATTATATAAAAAAATCTTTAACGAAAATTTATAATAAATTCTCGTTAAATATTCTTTTAATTTTTTAAGAATATTTCTAACAAATTTTAATTATTCTTCAATCTTTTTATGTATAATAAAACTGAGCTTTAGTTTGGTAATATGAGAAAAATCTGGATTCATTGACAAAAGTTCAAACTGCAGTGCACTATTTGCAACTGACAATTCATAGAATGCAATATTTTATGGGACGCCGAACAGCATTTTGTTTAATTTAGGGATTTGCTAACTTATAAAATATCGTCTTCCTCTATACCTCTCACACAAAATGAAATTTATTTAATTCTAAACTTAAACCTACCCTCGCCAAATGCGTTCCTAGAGTGTAGACGGGACAAATTCTCATCTTTATAAAGTAGTAAGTAACTCCGAAATGTACAATTAAAAAATGCAAACATAATCGCCCCCTACTCGATATCCATACTCCCTTTGAGAAGTCGAGGCATTTTCAGTGAATTGACGTCTACTCATTATATACACAATTTGCTAATGACTGCCATAAACCCGATGCATTAAAAGTATACAGAAAAATTTATAACTAAAATTATTCTAAACAAATTAAATATTTGGTGGTCATTTATATGCATATATAAATGACCACCTTTTAGATTATTTCATAGAACTTGGTGTGTGTAATTATATTGCTACACTTAAGTCTATTCAATTGTTTTGCTAAAAAAAAGGGTTTATATCTTACACCAACGACTCCCAAATGGGGTTCAACGTACAACTTGATGTCATAGCAATATTTTAGGGTATCCGTAAAAAAATTTGTTTCATTCGATATGATAGAGCAACTCACTAGGAATCGAAATGCTAGAGCAATGCTAGAAACTGTCTTATTGTCTACTTTCTAAAGTCTTTGTAGCTTCCACATTGTCCATAGAAAGGGAGACTAATTCTATTTGCATGTTTATTCACTGTGAACAATTTATGAAAGGGTCCGTGAAGTATAATTCTATGGTGTATACTTTAGTCTGTATGTGCTTTTGTCTGATTGGCTGGCACACAATTTCAAAGATATCTTGGTGAAATTTATCATGAAACTGCTAATGATATGGTATGATAGGTCCATTTTTAGCCTAGTCCCCATACATATATCCACTTGAAGTAGGATTTTAAATATAGCAATATTTTAATGAAATCCGTTGCAAATAACTTCTATGTAATTAAAACTCTTTATAACAAATTACATTAAAATCTGTCTGTAATTAACCATACCACCCATATAAAGCCCACTTCCCGGAATCACATTATACATAGTGCATTAATCCCATAAAATTTTAAAATCGGCATAATATTATGCATATGTCTATAAATTATATATCAAAAGTGACCCTGTCGTTTCATCCAGATTTATTTATTCGTATACAGGTATAGGCTTTGTAGATTTGGAATTTATAGCTAAAGGATACATGAAGCAGTCTTATTTTCATTTGGAAAATGCCTGGCCTATTTACAGTAAGTAATATTCAATAAGAATTATTTACATTTTAATAACGATACTTTCTTTTAGATTGAAGACGATTTGAAGGAATAAAGATTTTTTTTAACAATTTAATTAACACTTAAAATATAATGCCATTGTTCTTTGTTCATTAATGTATATTTTTTGTAATATTATTAAAAATGTATTAATTTTAAATTTTAAAAATGTATTAATAAATTAGTTCAAATATATCTTATTAAACATTTTATTATTTCAAAAATAAATATTGTTCGAAAAACTGTTAAAAATCAAATTTGTGGGAATTTTCAAATATTTAAATTTATAAATAGTAAAAATATTTAATATAAAACATTTATGAATTCGTGTGTTTTTATTTTACTAATTCAGTGATAGGTCCGATTTCAGTAAAAAATATAAATTTAGTAATTTATAAATTTAGTAATATAATATGAAATTTAATTTTTTTCGGTGTATCAAATTGTTTGAAAATAAAATTTGTACGAAAATTTAAAATGAGTAGTTTTCCAAAAATTTTATTTTTGAACAATTCGCTTGCAGTACTGAATCAGGCCCTTAATTATTTAAAAGTATTTTTCATTTTCATTATGAACAAATAAAGCCTTAAATTTAGTTTTTTTGAAATTCCTAATTTGAGATTTAAGTAACAGTAGACGTACTGAAAACGGAGGTTTGTATATTTTTTAATAGTTATAAACTAATTTTTATTCACAAAATCTAAGTAAGAAGTCAATTCTAGTCTCATCGCTTGTTAAAAAAAATAAGGTGAATTTCAATAAATAGGTACTTGCCATTACAAATGGCATGTATTATATATAAGTGTACTTTCTTTAGTAAAAATAATAATCATTTGTATTTTTAATAAAAACCAGTTAAAGAGTTCTTTACGTAAACCTGTATTCGAAATCAGAGTTTTAAGTGCCATTTTTCGAATAACTCAAAAAATGGTTTTCTGAAAATGTCTGTTTTTTTTTTTAATACAGTAATAAATATATTATATCATCTTTTTATTTATTGCGAAAAATTTACTTATAACTCAGCGATTTATGGACCGAATGCAATGATTTTGGGAGACCTTTAGAGAGTTGATTTCAACAGGTGGACGGATAAAGGAACACAAAATATTATTTAAATTACAAACGGAATGATCATCTCTGAATAGTGTGAAACCTACAGATAGTTATAAATTTAAGTTAATTTGCAAATCTTTAATCTTTATAAAAACGCAAACTGAACTTTTATGACAAAATATTCTGAGCACATACATATTTACACACATGATTCAAATAACATTTTGATACTGATGTCATTATTGTTACAACAATTTTAAACATATTTACTATGATTGAATAAATATTAAATTGATTTTTTTAAACACACACTATCTACGTTAAAATAAGATGATCTCATTACAAATGCAAAAGAACATAAACCCACTCTCTGCAATTGATATGAATATATAAAAAGTTCTTCCAAAAAAAAAAAAAAGAAATTAAAATAACAGAACCTAATGCAAGACAACCAAAACAAAAATAAAAATTAAGTACAGAAAAATGCTGACACATCAAAATATACTTGATAGTCTTTTTTATCTTGCTTTTCCTAGAATGCAATTCCAATGCAATCGAATGCAAATACAGCCACAATCTCAAATGTTAATGCTGGACAACAAATTAAAAAATCCGTTTCAAAACGCTGCACAAAAAAAGAGAAAAAAAAGACCAACAAAATTGCAACAAAATAATCTACTTTTTTTCTATAAGTACAAACTAATTAAAAGTTGTATTTCAACCGAACATATATTTAAATATTTTAACGTTACGTTTATGCATTTTTAAAATCAATTAAATTAATTTTTGTTTTTTTTTTTTTCTACTTTTTATTTTCACATATTTTTTCAACAAACGTATAGAAAGCCGGAATAAATAAGAGAAATTAAATAAATATGTGTATGTATACACAAAGCATTAAATTAAATTTAAATATTAACATTAATACAAAATTTTGTAAACAATATTACAAAGAAGAAAATAATAGTACAAAGTTAATAGCAAAATTACACGAAATATCAGAGGATGGGAGGGGGGAGGCTAAAGCATTAAGAATCGGGCAATAATTTTTTTTTTACATATTTTCATTTAGTTAAACCATGAGGAAAATTATTCGCCCAAAAGAAGCATTTCAAATAAATGTTACATTATTTGCACAAAAATAAACACTTTGTAGTGGAAAAATACACAAAATAAAAATAATAATAATAAAACATTACTATGAACTATTATTCTAGGTACACTCGTCAAACACGAATTTTAACTCATGCAAAACACTGAACACTTTTCCATGGTCAGTTTAGTTGAAAAGTTAAGAGGCCACTTGGTTTTGTTATACAAGTTCGAGTTTTTTATTTATAATTTTTTGTTGGTTTATACGGTAAACAAATTAAAAAATATTTTATTTTATTAAACTAAATCATACAAAACACTTACTAGAGCACTAAATAAAAAAGAATAATTCAAATTTATATTTTTATTTATTTCACTTCAAATTCATTTTGTGTTTCTAGTATTTTTATGCATTTTATCAAACGTTGTGGCCTAACAAAGACATAAATAAAAAAACAATATATGAACTGCAAAAAAAAGTAAAATAGTACATTGTTGAAGTAACAAAAATCTGTTAAAATGCTTAAAACCCCAGCAATAATCCAATTTATAAGCTAGAATGAACTTCAGGACAGAAACAAATTTGAATTAAAAAAAAATAAATATATATTTTTTAGAGATGTGGATGATGACGATGTTGTTGCTGTTGAAAATTCATAACGAACTGTTAACAAATTTAAATGGCATCTGGCTAAATCTATGTGTACTAAACACATGTATGATAAGTGATACTTTCATTCTCTTTCCTTTTATTTCTTCTACTAGTGGTCTCTTCTAGAGTCAGCACCACCCCAGTTAAATGCCTGTAGCACTTAAATAATTTTATCATTTAACGTCATCATTGTAGTAGTCATCAGCAAAAAAATATTTGGCATCGGCCACATACAAACGAACCCAGAAAGTCATAGGAAAATTGAATTGATAAAGAAGTCAACTTACCGTCAATTTATGTTTTAGTTTAGGTTTGACTTTAGCAATCCTATGACACTATACATGGCTGGTTTAAAAAGTTTAAAACCGCAAAAAAAAGGTCTATTGCAAAATGAAATTGTAAAATTTACTATAAGGTTAATAAATTTATAAAAGTATATAAAAATAAAATTATTATTAAATCAGTTATATGTGAAGACATATTTTTGTTTTGATCCAATTTTGGCACATAAATATATTGCAAGACAGACAACATTAAAGCAAAAAAAAAATAGATTTGTAAAAAACTGTACCTCTGGATAATTTTCTTTTAGAGGCGTGCTTTTGTTCCAAGTTTTAAATTTACAAGTATTCGCTTGAGTTTCTATATTTTGAATATTGCATTTTTAACATTTTTAGAGTATATTTTGAATTGCCCTTTCCATAGCGAAAAATGTTCATGTTTTTTTTTCTTTTATTAAACTACGATTTCGTATTCACGAACCTGCTTGAATTAATGCTTACAGGTCACCAAAATGTTAAACAAAAAATAAAAGATAACTAACTGCACAGCAAAAACTTCCATTGCCAAATAATGACTTAAAATGCTATTATAAAAACACTATACTACTTACACTTTAGTAACTCAGTAGTTACACAACCAGTTACATGTAATGCAGAGAAAAGTAAACTGCTGACACAAAACAACTTCTGTTGTTGTTGCGTTGAAAAGTATGTCAGTAACTGTATTTCGTTATCATGTAAGATATAAGATATAAGATATAAGATATAAGATATAAGATATAAGATATAAGATATAAGATATAAGATATAAGATATAAGATATAAGATATAAGATATAAGATATAAGATATAAGATATAAGATATAAGATATAAGATATAAGATATAAGATATAAGATATAAGATATAAGATATAAGATATAAGATATAAGATATAAGATATAAGATATAAGATATAAGATATAAGATATAAGATATAAGATATAAGATATAAGATATAAGATATAAGATATAAGATACAAGATATAAGATATAAGATATAAGATATAAGATATAAGATATAAGATATAAGATATAAGATATAAGATATAAGATATAAGATATAAGATATAAGATATAAGATATAAGATATAAGATATAAGATATAAGATATAAGATATAAGATATAAGATATAAGATATAAGATATAAGATATAAGATATAAGATATAAGATATAAGATATAAGATATAAGATATAAGATATAAGATATAAGATATAAGATATAAGATATAAGATATAAGATATAAGATATAAGATATAAGATATAAGATATAAGATATAAGATATAAGATATAAGATATAAGATATAAGATATAAGATATAAGATATAAGATATAAGATATAAGATATAAGATACAAGATATAAGATATAAGATATAAGATATAAGATATAAGATATAAGATATAAGATATAAGATATAAGATATAAGATATAAGATACAAGATATAAGATATAAGATATAAGATATAAGATATAAGATATAAGATATAAGATATAAGATATAAGATATAAGATATAAGATATAAGATATAAGATATAAGATATAAGATATAAGATATAAGATATAAGATATAAGATATAAGATATAAGATATAAGATATAAGATATAAGATATAAGATATAAGATATAAGATATAAGATATAAGATATAAGATATAAGATATAAGATATAAGATATAAGATATAAGATATAAGATATAAGATATAAGATATAAGATATAAGATATAAGATATAAGATATAAGATATAAGATATAAGATATAAGATATAAGATATAAGATATAAGATATAAGATATAAGATATAAGATATAAGATATAAGATATAAGATATAAGATATAAGATATAAGATATAAGATAAAAGATATAAGATATAAGATATAAGATATAAGATATAAGATATAAGATATAAGATATAAGATATAAGATATAAGATATAAGATATAAGATATAAGATATAAGATATAAGATATAAGATATAAGATATAAGATATAAGATATAAGATATAAGATATAAGATATAAGATATAAGATATAAGATATAAGATATAAGATATAAGATATAAGATATAAGATATAAGATATAAGATATAAGATATAAGATATAAGATATAAGATATAAGATACAAGATATAAGATATAAGATATAAGATATAAGATATAAGATATAAGATATAAGATATAAGATATAAGATATAAGATATAAGATATAAGATATAAGATATAAGATATAAGATATAAGATATAAGATATAAGATATAAGATATAAGATATAAGATATAAGATATAAGATATAAGATATAAGATATAAGATATAAGATATAAGATATAAGATATAAGATATAAGATATAAGATATAAGATATAAGATATAAGATATAAGATATAAGATATAAGATATAAGATATAAGATATAAGATATAAGATATAAGATATAAGATACAAGATATAAGATATAAGATATAAGATATAAGATATAAGATATAAGATATAAGATATAAGATATAAGATATAAGATATAAGATATAAGATATAAGATATAAGATATAAGATATAAGATATAAGATATAAGATATAAGATATAAGATATAAGATATAAGATATAAGATATAAGATATAAGATATAAGATATAAGATATAAGATATAAGATATAAGATATAAGATATAAGATATAAGATATAAAATATAAAATATAAGATATAAAATATAAAATATAAAATATAAAATATAAAATATAAAATATAAAATATAAAATATAAAATATAAGATATAAGATATAAGATATAAGATATGAGATATAAGATATAAGTTTAGTATAATGTGCATAAGATTCCTAACATCTTATTTGTGAATATATGTGAAAGTAGACAGAAGATAACAGACAACAAGGTAAGAGGCAGTTCAAACTAAATTTTAGAAAAATTTACTCATTTTGTTCAAAACACAAAAACAAAATATATGTGATACATATATATGCATAAGATTCCTAACATCTTATCTGTGAATATATGTGAAAGTAGACAGAAGATAACAGACAACAAGGTAGGAGGCAGTTCAAACTAAATTTTAGAAAAATTTACTCATTTTTTCAAAACACAAAAACAAAATATATGTGACTACATATATTTTGTTGTTGCATAAATTAGGTTTTTGTCAACTGAATTAGGTTTTTGTCTCTCACATAAACTTCTAGTTGTACTCTATGGAACAATAAAAATATAATAACATAAGGTGGAATCACTAGCGAGAGTTGTGAATTTTAATTATTATTAAGTCAAAAAGCTAACAAATGAAAAACAAAAAATAAAAATCAAGAACGAAAAAATATAATATGTAAAAATTTATCATTTGAATTGCTTTCTGAAATACATAACTGTATCATAGAAATGCTGTATGAAAGTTTAATACGTACATTTTTCCAACTGGACTTTTACACAATATAGTGGTGGATATTTGATTTTAATAAAATTTAGTTGAAAAAACTGTGTTTATTTTTTTAATTGCCTTGCCTTATATATGATTGACTTTTCAGGGTAAATAGAATTGAGAACAAACTTTCCAGTGAATCTACCTTTAGTAGTTATATCATGGTAACACGGTTCTCTCTCAAAGAAAATTTTTTTGCCACATTACAACAAGGAAAAATTATATTTAGAAAATTGTTATAAAAATTGTGTAATATTTTTTTAACAAAACAAATTTGTCTTATATCTTTGCAAACATATTAAATTACAGGAAATATATCTTAAAGAGGTTATTTAAAATATTATTAATGGGATTTTGACCATTGTGTTACCTTAAGCAAAAATATTTAACACGTTACATTAGCAATATTTATTTTCTTTTTATATTATTTTCATTTGAGAATAAAGAGCGATGAATGTATCACTAAATAATGACTATTAAGTCACTGAAATACCATATAATGAAGTATAAAGTAATATATTATGAAATGTTAATGTGTGTAAATAATATTTATTATGAACATAAACACTAAATTGAAATATGTTTTCTTTCTTTTATTTCAATTTATGTACCAATTAATTGAAAAAAATATAATTCCTTTAAAATTAAATTAGAACAGCAAGTAAAAAAATCCGGATGTTTTAAGAAGATATGGTAGCCAATAAAATAATAAATCACTCATTATGCTTTTTTTTATAATTTCAATTTGGGAAAAGAACTTTTCAAATTTTTTTGCAAAAATTATTAATATTTTAAGATTTTCAGAAATATATTTGAGACAAAATAATGAATTTTTAGGTCTTCTATGAAAATGATGTATATATTGTAAATTGGTTGCAAAATTGTGCACAATTTCAGATTTTCTTTATTCATTCTTTCTTGCAGATTTTTTTCTTGAAAATTAACATATTAATGGATTTATCGTTAATATTTGGGTAAACATCTGCTTCTGTTTAGCTTCCACAATTAAGAGCAATAAAAATAAGCCATATGTTATCGCAAAAATTCTTCAAATCTTATGTTATGTACAATTTTATAATATTTAAGAAAATCGTTATACTCGTACTTTGTAGGAAAAAAGTTTGGAAATAAATTTGCACGTACAATTCATACAGTTTATGTTAAAGTACATTCCAGAAATGTAGAATACATAAATATTGGGACTTCTTCTAAAGTAAATGAAAATAATATTTTTAATCTTTGTTAAAATTACTATGACGACTATTATTACCATTATTTTGATTGAAAAATTTACTAGCAGATTCACATGGTTTCGAGAAAACCGTTTTAGCTTTTTATGCATTTTTCATATATTTTCAATAATATGTCTGAAGATCTATTATGTCTCTCAGTTGTGTAAATTGTTAATTCTTCCAACATTTTTTTGAGATTTTCACTGTTAGTTATAGTTGATTATATATGCTTTATATAAAAATATATATAAAATTTACTAGTCCTGCTACCCATTTCATTTTTATCTAAATTGTGAATCTTCATAAAGAAATTATTTACACAACATCTTAAGACTTTCGCTGTAATAGGTCATTAGATATGCCATTTTCAATATTTATTTCGCATGGGTGCTATGACTCCTCCTAGTCCTAGACGTCCTATGTTCATCCTAATTATGGAACTTGATATGAAAATGATTTCCACAAAATCTCAATACTTTCGATGTAATAGTTCTTTTGATATGCGATTTGCAATAGTTACTTTATGTATGGGGGATACGCTTACCTAGACTTGCTCGTCCTATATATATCCCAATTGTGGAATTTGATAAGAAATATTTTTTTTTTAAATCTTAACATGTATGCAGTAATATTTCTCGGCTATTCATTCTCCTGCTAATATAAAAAAAATTAATAGTCTATTTTTTTCCTTTTTTTGTGATAAACAGATTTGTTAGTTTTTAACATGTTATAGATTAAAAAAAAGTCGTTGCGTAAATTTTTTTCTATCTAGAGTGTTGCCTACGAGAGTTATTGACGAAAATATATGAACGGGAGTTAAGACAGCTGATGTTTTCTCGTTTTCTACCCATCACTTTTTGTGTATGCATCGATTTCGCCCATTTTTAGTACCAAATAAAAAGAAAGATATAGCTAGATCATTTTAGAATTTCAATAGGAACCAGAATATTAATACTTCATAAGGTCTTAGACGAATATTCCGATATGTTACAAACGAAATGACAAACTTAATGCATCTTTATAACCATAAAAATATTGTTGTATATAAGTTGTTTTTCATCTGAATATTTTTATCTTTTAATTGGAAACAAAAATGTATTGCTCATCAGAACAGCAACAAATTTAAACACCATTTCAAAAATCTGCGAATATAAGCAAAATACGTTATGGGTCATTATAAAACTACATACATATGATAATATAGACTAAAATTCTCAGCACAAATATTTTAGACTAAATTCATATTTTTGGTTAAAATTTGATTGAAATTTTATGAAAGTCCAACTTCTTGCCTAATCTCTATTGATATATTTTGGCCTTTCCTTAATTTCTTTGTTTTTTTTTTTTTTAATCGTTCTTTCGGTGGAATGTCGGACTTTTTAGTAAACACATTTATCGCATCTAGCGCGATCCTTCGACGATAAGTCATACAGCATTAAACATTCGCCGAAGTTAAATAATTATAAACTTCTTTCAAATGCCTATACATGCAACATCAGATGAACCAACAGCACTCTTCTAAAAATATAAACTTTTTGAGCTGTAATGAAGCTCCTTCAATCTATTTTTCTTTTTTTTTTTATTTTTGCAGGTCTATGGAAATTTGATTTCAACAGAGAGATAGTCATTAGGAAATTGTTTTTGTCTAATAACACTCATATTCTTTAAGGCGTTCCAGATGAATATTATAGAAATTACGAACGTATCGACAAACTTGTCACTTATGGTGAAGATTACAGAATAATCGTGCTCAAAATTGGATAAAATAATGGAAAATTCCAGAAAATATTTTTGTTATTGATTTAAGTGTATACGTTAATAAGACAAAAATATGCAACGTATTTTTTTTTTTTGTGCATCAAATAAACAAAAAAATAAATATTTATTAATTGTGAACAATTTTAAGAATTTCGACATCGAATTGTTTTAACATATTATTGCGTATTTTGCGCTCAACAGAATATTTTAACACATTTACTTGTAAATGCATATTTGGTCATATTTTTATGAAAAATCCTTAACTTAGAACACATAATTTTACATTTTTTATAAGCATAAGACTAAAATTTGGCTTATTTTACACTTAAGAAAATTTTTTATATATTTTAAAATTACAATATTTGTTTAAGCACATTACAAATTTTTAATCTATTTGAAATATTGAGATTATTTAAAAATTTTACAGCCAACACTAAAACTTATGAAACTAACCCTAATATTACTAATGACTCCTAAAACAAGCCACAACTCTACAAATATATTATCACACTTCTAAGGTCGTTGATGACTGCGCAACAAAAAAAAACTCTTTGAATTTTCAAACTCGTGTTGAAAAGTACACTTAACTTGCCTAAATGCCACAAAAAAGAAAACAAACGACAAAACATTTAATATGAGTATGATGTAAACGACGGAAATCTACAATGACTAGGAAATACATACAACAAAATTTTGAAATTTTCATACAGTTAAACAAATTGATGGAAAACACCGCAAAACTTCTTAAAAATAAAACAAAGACCCCAACATCAATTGCATGACGAACGCACACATACACACACTCCACATGTGTGAAAATGTAAAGAGATAGACAGATTTATACACAAACATTGATGTAACGTTTAACAAATTTTTATACATACAAACATATACATATACATACAAACATACAAAAACTCATATAAAATTTGTCCAAAAACAAAATAATAAAAAATCCTACAATAAGAATGAAAACCATAATGAAACCACCCAAACTTCAATGTAAGAAAAATTCTCCAACACACTCACCACTTTACGAAGAAAAACAACGGCTATGATATTTGCATTTTGCAATAAGAAGAGTCCAAAATATGGAAAAAAATACATACTCGATATTTGTACTACTTTCTACCTTTCACAACAGCCAGTCATTCAGCCTCCAAATAAAACCAAAACATCAGCAGCATCATTTTGCATCAACAAAGAGTCTGCATACGCTTTGTATTATCTGAGCGCCTAATATTTTTGAGTGCAACACCAACGCCACCAACCGTAGCCATACACCGATTATATGTGACATGGCCAAAAAAACTAACAAACACTCCATATAAGAGTCAAGTGCTGTTTTTGCCATGATGAACCCACATTTGCATTTCAATAGTACTGAAGTTTGTTCTGCGCTGTGTTGTGCTCTATTCATCAAAAAAGGAAAGAAAAAAACTCCAATCAAAAACAAAATAAAACTCTAAAGTTCCTTTCTTTATTTTTAGAATACAACGACATTCGACCATGGCCAAAAAGAAACTGCAACAAAGCAAGGACGAATTTTTTGTGTTGCCAAAAAATATATTTTTCAGTTGAAGTACTTTGGTTTGTACGTTTTTTTTCTGTTTTGGAAAAAGTATGAAATAAAAACGTTTGCTTTTTTAAGCGTCTCTGTTTTGTTCTTGTTGCAAGTGAATTTCAACAGCAATTGGAAAATATTTCGTGGGGCAATAAAAGAAACAAAAAAAAAGTAAAGCTTTTACAAAGAGGTGTAAGAACTCATATTTTGATAAGTGGTTAAAAATTGTTTCTTTTTCTGTTGGAAGTTGGTGTGTTAAAAAAAAGCAGCATATGATTTTAAATGAATTATTACAGAAAATATTTATGAGCTGAAACGATTGATATTTTTTTTTTTTTAATTTATTAGAAACTTTTTATATGAAACAACGTGTTGAGGTAGAAATTTATCTTTTGTTAAGGAATTTTTTTAGGAAAATCTTTGTTTTTGGTGTTTTTGTATGCTGTAAGCAATAGCATACTTTTTTAAAGCAAAAAAATTATTTTAACAAAAAATTTATGAATTAATGGTTAGAAATGTAGAAGTAGTTTTGGTCTTGCAAAAGAGCAAAAGTGCAAAGTTTTTTTTAATATAACAGCAACCACAAAACTTTCGCACTTCGCACTACATATGTATAATTAAGATCGTAATTCCTGTGCGAACTTTTTCACAAACGTCAATTTATATCATTGTCATTCTTTAAGTAGAAAAAATTATAACAAAGAAAAGTGCCAAATTTTTAAAATATTTATTAACGAAGAAAATATATATCGTTCATTCCATGAAAGAACGCTCAAAAATGTTCCTTAGATCTTAGGATTTTATTAATATTCGGCATACGTATACCCTATGGACCAATTTTAATATCTACATTTTTATTTATTTATGTTTTATTTTTATTTTTTTAATTTTTAAAAACTTGGATTTTAATTTTTGGAAAATTAAAAAGAACCAAAAAAGTGTGTAGATTTAAACATCAATATCTCTATAAGCTGTAAATGGATTTTAATGATTTAAATTATATATAAAAGACGAATATGTCCTCTTTAAACATAGTCATTTAAAAGTAGTACTATCACTTTAAGATGCATTTTTTTTTTTTTTTTTTAATTTTCACCCTTTGAATTTTTGTCTACCTCTGATATGATAAAAATTATTTTTACTAAAAATTGCAAAATAAATTGCTCTGAGACAAAATGGTCCACTATTTAAAAAAGAAAAATTATATATTCCTTTGTCTTTTATTTTATTTTTTATACAAAAGCTGTTTTTGTGTTTTTAAATCAATAAAATCCGACGTATAGTTAAAGAGCACGTAAAACTACATATTTCTATATAAGGATGAACAAAAAAGTTCAAAAAAAAATAATAAATTATAAAAAAATTAAATTTTCTTATGAAAAAACTAGAGTTAATTTTTCTAAAAAAAATAAAAAATACATGATCACGTTATTCTAGAACAATTTTTATTGCATTTTATAGTAAAGATATTGCTTTTAAACATATTAAAAGAAAATTAAAATCAAAGGTATATAAATTTATCAAAAATGCATTGTAAAATAAATAAATAAAATGAGAAAAATTAATTTTACATGCCTCTGTATCGTCCTCTACACATGCATCAAATTTTATCTAAATCGTTAACCAAGGATCAAAATTTTTTAAATGAAAAATGGAATTACTCCATTTGTAAACTTAAATATTTGAAAATCTTCTTAAGATTCAATAATTTCTTTTAAGTAAAACAATTAAAATAGTATTTAGTTTTTAGTAATATATTCAAACAATATTTATTGTCGAATCAATAAAATATTTAATAAAAATTATTTTGACTAATATTACAAAATTTTATAAAAATTTTTTAAACATTTTATCTTTAAAAAATAAATTGTCAAAAATAATCTTGTAATAATCTTGTAACTTTTATGTGTAAATTTGGTGTAAAATTCATGAAAAGAAAAGAGATGTTTACACCAATAAGAATAATTATATGGTAATATTAATTAATATATTATATTATGATTATATTATGATTAAATTTAGACATATTATGTTTAAATTTAGATATCTACATATATAATAAAAAAAACAACAAAAAATTCTGATACATTGTTACTTCTTCTACGTTAAATGAATAAATCGACCTAAAAGGAGCGACGCAATCATTATTAAAATTGAGAAAAGTTTTAATTGAACACTAGTTTCTTACCATTTACAGATTAGGGACATTTCAAAACGAAATTAAATATGACACAGAGTCCTTAACTAAAGGAAACAGTTAAGGACTCTGATACCACCCAGCTTATATCGATTTGAATGGATAAATAAATTTGAAAAACAAAAAACAAAAATTTAATAAATATAAAATAGTAAGCATGTATTATATCAAATGTGTTTTCGAAAAAGGCTAATAGATTATCAGTAATCTTATAATAAATTACTTATCAGAAATCCGTAAATTCTAATCCGAAATTGTAATTTCAAGATATGAATAACTCTATTTCATACTTTCTAAGTTATTTACAAGACACGAGTATGAAAGCGGTATACCATTTTGAAACTTTTAAAATATTTGTCTGATCTGCCTTC